>JAJEJO010053991.1:33873-143705 GCA_020662805.1 Glaucomys volans
TAGGGCCTTGCTAAGTTGCTGAGGCTGGCTTTGAACTTGCGATCCTCCTGACTCAGCCTTCCAAGTTGCTTGGATTACAGGCGTGCACCACCGCACCCGGCCGGTATGTTTCTTTATAACTTCTTTTTTCTCTATTTTAACAGAAGAAAGTATATGGTTATTAAAAGTCCAATTATTACTGCCTTTTTATTCATTACATAACGACACTCTACTCTTTAAAATTCTTCAAGATAATTTTTAAAGGGGCATAATATTTGTTTTATTGAGGTATCTATTTAAATAGACTGTTTTTTATAATTAGGTATCTAATATTTGATCTTTTAATTAAGTTAAAACAAACATATCCATCATAATGGACATAATTCCCAAGGGAAATATTAGAAATAGGATTACTGAATCTTACTGAGTTTTTTGACAGTTGTTTCCAAATTATTAAGATAGCCTTGTAAGGTCAGCATTACTATACCAATTTCATGGGTAAGAAAGATGTAGTTCAATTATTATCCTCACTTCAGCAACATTTAAGAATTTAATTTTCCTGTAGTCTTGAAAGCACTAGTTTGTCACTTTACTGGTTTTGGAAATAGAAGATAGGCAAACCCAGCTAGGCCAATCAAAGAAGAACAAAGAGTGCATCAAAAAGAGAAATGGGGCTCTAACCACTAACCAGGAGTTGGCAGGCATGATATTTTCAGTTTCAACACTGATAATGCATTTGAAAATCTTGACCAAAGTAAATGTGTTTTGAAGAAAATAGAATCTGTTAAAATTGACTAAAAATGAAATAGAAAACCGGTAAAGGTCAGCAGATCAGTTGAAAAAGTGCCTCCCATAAGGTTTGGAGCCAGAGGGTTTTGTGGTTCGGATCATTAAAGCCTTCAAGGAACAGATAACTTCAAGTCCGTATTTGTAGCCCAAAGCTCATTTCTTTCATGTTTTCTCTCACCTTTATGCATTCAGTTCTGTTGAATTCTTGGAACATTAGTTATTTGGGTTGAAAGGCAGCTTAGAGAGTATGAAGGCTTCTTGTGACAGCATCCCAGCCTCCTTAGGAACATTCCAAGGAAGGGCAGCTGTCCTTCTGCAGTTGGTCTGTTTGTTCAGGCGTTGTTGTCCTTCCTTTTATGAGCCTAAGTCCGCTTCCCCTGATTTTGGACCCATTCACCCCTGTTCTATGTCTCATGTAGGCTTTCTTTTATTAGAGCTTGTTATGCATCTAAAGACAGGTATGTCCTCTTTTCAGTGTGTTTTATTCCAGGCTAAATTCCCACTTCCATCAACTAGTCTATATGTTCATTTAGTAAATAGGCAAAGTGCCAGCTGGGCCCTGGGCATTATTGTCACAATACAGACCATGAACCTGTCATTCCTGCACTGTTACCATGTGGTACCTGTACCTGGAAGCATAATGCCATGGTGTGGAATGGGACTACCACTCCTAGTTTGGACACATTGCTCTGTTTAGAACTTAAATGCTGTTTAGAACTTGTGCTTCACTCCTTTTACATGTGAGCTGTCTTTCCACCCCTATTTGGTCTAGTTCATAATTTAGAACCTTCCCAAGAGTTGTGCTCCCCTCTTCTTATTTGGACCTTGGTTCTTTAGAACATTGACAGCATGCATGTTATAATCCCAGTATTAATGCCAACTAGTTCTCATGAGCAGCTTGCAGTCATCATTCAAATAATACATAGTAATAAATAAATTCATAATAAATTCAAGTTAACAAAAATATCAAGTTAAGGAGAAATATAGAGTCCTGAGACCTACCAGATAAATCATTTCATTAATTTAAAAATACTTACCAATAGCTCGGTGTGGTGGCATGCACCTGTAGTCCCAACTACTCAGGAGGTTGAGGTTTGAGCCCAGGAATTTGGGTCCAGACTAAGCAACATAGCGAAGCCTTGTATCTTAAGAACAACAAAATCTTATGGATCACCTACTATGTGCCAGGCATTGTGTTGAGAACTGGTAATTCACTGGTGAACCAAACCATTGTAGCTCTTTTCACAGGCAGTGGCAATCAAGTGCTATGAGACCGACAAGAGTTAACTGCATTTGGGTGAATTTTAAATCACAGTGAGGCCTACTGAAGCAAAAACACTGGGTGCCACCAGAGCATAACAGCATGATCTGGTATGGGAAATCAACAAAGATATCTCTGAAGTGACACTTGAGTTGCCATAGAAAGATTAGAGAGGAGAGATATCAGTCAGCCATCCACACAGTCCGGCTTAGGATTTGGTGGCCCTGCTGGGCATAGAGAACTTCAAACCAGGTGTAGTGTTGTCCGGTCCCCTCTCTTGAGTAACTCAGTCTGGTAGTGAGTTGTGCCAGATATACCTGGAATAAACAAAAGTATAACCTGTGTGGCTAGTATAAGTGCTGTCATCTCAGATGGCCATGAGCCACGCTGATTTAAAATATTCTCATGTTTCCAGTAAAGTCATCCAAATATCCTTGGAGTTCCAATATTTTGATGTTGAAACTTTTATAACGCCAGCTCCTTCTCGCACCTGGAGGCTGCCCATAAATCTCTCGTCAGATAATGTGTCCTGATTTTTTTATGGAAAATATGGTCCTATACTTGCTGTAGGCAGAAAGAAATATGGAAGGTGATGTAATGGTGATTAGTCGCCCCAGATTTTCTGGGACAGGCCTGATTTTAAGCAGTCTGTGCTGTGATCAGATCAATGTGCGCTGGTTTTTAAAAATGTGGCCACTTTAGAGAATGGTGTAAGTGCTGTGGGTTGGGAGTGGGGAGAGATGACAGGGTGCTGGAGTAATTGGGGAGGCTGTGAGGGCCTGGGGCAATGAGGACAGAGCCTGGTTCCACTAGCTATGGTTGCTTCAAGGATATCCACCCTGTTCACCTAATGATATAAAGTGGGTATGTTTTAGAAGGACAGAATTAGGGGAAATCTGATGTATGATACATCTACAGACAAAGAGAAATAGAACTATCATTATACTTTTAGCAGCAGGGAGATAACTGAGAATTGATTGTTTTGGCATTTTACCCTGACTTCGAGTTATTTTTCTCAGCTTTACAAATAAATACGACCTGGAACTCCATCTCTGGTACCCAAGCTCAAGGTATATTTTAAGTACTAGGCTTTCTGTGGCCTAGGGGGCAGCAGCAGCAGTGGTCAGGTCCCTGAATGGTGTTAGGGCGTCTTTGCCTTAGAGTGGGGCTGGGTGAGTCATCGAGGTCAGGGTTGCCATCAGAGCGGAGAATTCTGACTGGACCATCACCTGTGTGCGTGGCTTGCACATCTACTTTTGTGAGGCAGCAGAGCAGGTCAGAAGAAGCCAAGGGCCAAGGCAGCTTTGGTTTTTTCCACTTCTCCCTGTCCAGCAAAAGGAAGGGAAAAACACCAACCTTGGAAATGCGACCCTGGCCCAGACCCAACTCTAAAGCTCCTAACAGAAAATGGTTCTGGAATAAGCCCTGTGCTAGCGAGTGAAGAGCTCTCTGGCCACAGGCATGCCCCTTCCTCCTGGACCTAGGCCGACCTGGCTCCCCTGGGCTTCTGGGGTAAAAACCCCCATGCTTCTGAGGCTGTAGTGGGCACCTGCATCAGTAAAGTGGCCACTGGGGGACATGGTGGCTGGGAGACAGGGAATTCTGTCAGCTTTCCCGGAGTCTAGGGCTCCTTAAGAAGCCAAATGGTAATACTGGGAGTCTCAGCTTTTCTAGGATAATGTGGGTTCTCCAGGATGTGACAAGTTTATCTGTCCTTCCATTACCTACCCTAAAGCCCACCTTTTTAACAGCACAAAATCTAAACTAGACCATCTTATCAGGAGCCACCAGGGTCCCTCACAATAGCTCAGTCTCCCAGGAGCCCCTCAGGCATCATTCCTCCTTATAAATGGCATCTCTCTGCCATTTCCTAACACTTGCCATGCGACTCTTCTCCCTACTTGGTCCTCTTCCTGGCTACTCAGATTGGAGGTGACTATGACATGTATTTGTTTTTGTTTGTTTGTTTTTTCGTGGTGCCAGAGATGGAATGCAAGGCGTTACATATGCTTAGCATGTGCTCTGTCACTGAGCCCATGCATTCTTTTTTCATCCCATCAGGGTTTCCCACAAACTGAGTGCTCACCCATACTGAGGCCAAGCCCTGCTTGTAGGCTCCTCAGCCTAGAGTCAGAAGCAGAGCTTTTGCCTAGCAGTGGTACTCATTTCATTTCTTACAGTTCCTGTGACTCGAATGGGAGAGCAGAAGCCCAGGCCTTTTGCAGGCTGCTTCTTGACCCTGCTTCTTTGATGAGGGATGCTCTAGGAGGTGGGTGAAGGGCTGTATGGGCCACACAGCTCCAGTCACAGGAAACCCTCATGCTTCTCTCACAGCATTATGGGTAATTAGCTGGTTTTGAATCCCCTCAACCAGCCAGGGGTTGAGCAAGCCAGAGCCAGCTCCCAGATCCTGCACCCCAGCGTTGGAACACAGGAGGTAGCCCAGCCACTGCCCCTGGCTACTGCTTGTGGAATCTCTGTGCCAACTCAGCAGGGGCTCAGCCCCTACTGATTCTTCCTCCCTGAGGATCAAATAGTTGAAAAGGACATTGGCAGGGTAGGAGAAAGGAAAGTTTGAGTTTTGTTTTTAACTAAATAACTGGGCAACTTTTCACTTCATTTCTCCAGATGCTTCTTCAGAAAAGAGATTTCAGTGGCTTAGACTGGGAAGCCCAATTCTGCTTTAAAAAAGGGTTTTGAACTAGGGCTCACACCCTTTTGGTGTTCCCAGTGCATCAACCACAAACACCCAGAGAAACACCCCACATGGGTTTGTGCACAATAGGACTGCATTTGAGGGTTGTTGGTATTTATTTCTTCTCTTTCCTGGTCCCCAGGGCCCTGCCCTAAAATTCCTGAGCAATAGCTTGTGAGAAGGCTGTGCCTTGGGGAACTAAATTGGCAAGAGGGATAAATCAGGCACAAGTGACGGAGGAGAGCTGCTCTGGTTAAACTGGAACTATTCCTAGAGAGAGATTTGCACTAGTGGAGGGCGCTGGGGCTTCTCCAAGGCTGTGCATGCACTACCCTGGACACTACCTTAGCTCACCAGTCACCTTCCTAACTTTGGCCTCTGAGGACCCCTGCCTAAAGTGGGCAGAGCTATTGGGAGCTATCTCACCTCTAGTGTGAACTGAATGGCTGCTTCTTACAAACTCCCAGCCTCCAGCCCCCAGCGCCCCTGCCTGTCAGTCTGCTGCCCAACTTCCCTTAGGGCAGACACTAAGGATTCCTTTTTTTTTTTCCTTATATTTTTTGAATCATTGTTTATATTTTCAAAAGTTAAAGTCAAATTAGCTAGCATAGTCAACTTGCAATGTAATATTTCCCAGAAGATAACACAGTTACCTAAGATTAATGCCATTTTATAATGACTATGAGTAAAAACAGCTAATGCCCAAATAAACAATCAAGTAAACAATATGAAATACTTTACCTTAGTCACATAATTTGATCCTGTATATCTAGACTCATCCTGAGGTGCACAGTGTATTAAATTAAAGGTGGTAAAGAGAAGGGACTTCATGACCCATCAGGATTAAGGGCAGAGAAAAACACAGGAGTGGAAGTGCAGTCAGAGAGCGTGAGAGATGTTTTTTTCTCATCTACATCTGTACATTGGTCTCTGCTCACTGAACACTTGGCTTTCACAGCAGAATGTTGCATTGGAGCTCTTAATTAAATATTCCTTAATACAGAAAAGACCAGAAATTGTCATTCCTATATCAAAACACCTTAATAATTAGTCATTGAGTGAAGAAGTCAGCCACAAAGAGAACGTGCTGCATGGCCTCCTAATGAACCTTCACCAATGTAGACACCTTTGTGACTATTACGGATCCTTACAGCCTCCTCTGGGACCCTTCCAGCATCTAGAACCTCTCTCACCCCTGCTGGTGACTTGAGTTCTGAACTCTGCCCCAAATGACACTGAGGATTCTTACTTAGCTCATAGCAACACCTTGTGAAGCCTGCTCCATGCCTCTGCCTCCACCTTTGTCTGTCTGTGCACCTGGAGTCGTCTGAGTGGGCCTCCTTTACAGCACCAATGG
Source organism: Glaucomys volans (assembly GCA_020662805.1). Lineage (NCBI taxonomy): Eukaryota > Metazoa > Chordata > Mammalia > Rodentia > Sciuridae > Glaucomys > Glaucomys volans. Next base: position 39,955 of record JAJEJO010053991.1, read on the forward strand.
TACATGCTCCAGTAGATGGGGCTACTCCCAGGTGGCCCCAAGAGAGAAGGCCTGTATGACAGTAGTGTGATCAAGAACAGAGAACAGGGCAAGGAGGTGGAGAGAAAAAGGGAGGGGCCTGGTCTTATTCTTAGCACAAGAAGTCATTAGAAAGTTTAAAAATAGAAATGTGATTTTGGTCTAATTTACATTATTGTACTAGAGGCAGTGTAATACTGGGCAAAGGGATAAAAATATAGATAATGGACAAAGAAGAGTTACATATTTATTTCATTGATTTTACTTATGGTGGTAAATTTGTCATGTGAATCTCTTTTAAGTGTGAAGTTCAGTGGCACTGTACACTCAGTGCCACCAATGCCACCACCCATCTCCAGAACCCTTTTCACCCTGTAAAACTGAAACTCTGTACTCATTAAACATTAAGTTCTTATTTCCCCTTCCTCCAGGCTCTGGAAATGCCATTCTACTTTCTGTCACTGAATTAGTCTACTGTAAGTGCCTCACAGTAAGAAAAATCATATGGTCCTTGTACTTTGGTGACTGGTTAGTTTCGCTTAGCGTGATGTTTTTAAGGTTCATCCTTGTTGTAGCATATGTCAGAATTTTCTAACTTTATAAGGCTGAATAATATTCTACTGTACAAATATACCACATTTTGCCTGTTTGTCTTATAATGGACAATTAGGTTGCTTCTACTGTTGACCATTGTGAATTCTACTATGAACGTGAGCGTCCAAATATGTGCCGAAGTCTCCACTTTCAGTTCTTTTGGATACATGCTGAGAATTGGGACTGCCAGATCATATCATAATTGCATTCTAATTTTTTGAAGAATGGTCACACTGTTGTCTGTATGGCAGCTAAACCATTTTACATTCCCAGCAGCAGTGCACAGTCTTTTCAATTTCTCCCTATCCTTGCTCTCACTTGTTATTTTCTGTCTTTTTAAAATGTACATCCTTAAAATTTGTTTTTGATGAAAGAAATTGGAAATTTATAAACCTATCAGGACAGATGCTGGGTACAGTGGTGCATGCCCATAATCCCAGCTACTCAGAAGGCTGAGGCAGGAGGATTGCAAGTTCGAGGGCAGCCATAAGGACAGAGAGAATGGGGAGAGATGTCAGCAGATTGGTAGACAAATGGTAATTGGCTGAGTTGCATTTCAGCTTTCTGTCTTGTTCGATGCCTGTGGTTAGGGGAGTAGGCAACAATAAAAAGTAAAGCCATTTTTGTGCCAGAAAGTTCCTGAAAAGTCAGGAAATGGGAAGCATCTCATGCTTTCATGGCCTGGGTTGTGTAGTAAAGCTGAAAACTGAAGGCCAGTTTTTTGTTTGTTTTTAATCAGATTTTTGTCTAATCAGACTTTGTGTGATAAGGAGAAGTTAGGTCCCCAGATCCTCTCCCATTGTCCACACCCAAAAAGATTGTAGGTTCCCTGGTAGAGAGAATAGCTTTAACCCAAGGTACATCTCTAGGCAGGAAGAGGTATTGTATGTGACTGAAAGCGTTGAAGGAAGACCCCTTCACTCCTTGTCCTAAATGCTGATAGATAGGCTTAACTAGGTCTCCCCCCTACCAAAGCAAGAAATATCAAGATCCAATCATCTCAAGAGAGAAGGTCCACAGATACTGATAATAGGGGCTTTTTACTCAATATCCCTGTTTAAGGTCTTAACAAGTGGAACCCCTCTACCCCTCCACCACAAGGTATTGCATTCTTCACTTACATATATGCACAATCAGTGAAGGATCATCAGATGTCGAAAGAGGCCTCTGTTATGGAGGAGATATAAAGAGCAAAAAATTAAAAAGGAGCCTAGTAGAAGCCAAAGGCAATAGACAGCTTCAGAGAGACTTCATCTCACCTCAGAAATTAAGTCAGAAGAGATGGTTCTAAACCATTTTGAAAAACTGAAAAACAAAGGGCTTTTGAAGTTAATAATAGCCAAAATAATAAATTTAGTAGACTGGTTGGGAGATTAAAGTCAAAGGAATCTCACAGAGAAAATAAAAGACTGAGGTGGAAAACAAACAAGAAAAGAAATGTTGAGGGTCAATCTAGTAGGGCGAAGAGCCAGCTCGTAGGAATTCCATGAAGAGAACATGGAAAACAACAGCAGAGAAAATTGTCAAAATACAAAAGTTTCTCAAAACTGAAAGGTATTCATTGCTAACAATGAAAATACCTGCCAAGGGTACAACTTGGCAGTGGAGCAAAGATACACACCAAGTCAAATGTAGACTATCAAAGATGAAGAGAAGTTCTCCAGATTCGGAAAGAAACACACACACACACACACACTCACACACACACACACACACACACACACACACACACATCACAGACAAAGGATCAGGGGAGTCAGTATGCCATCATGCTTCTCCATAGCAACTCTGGCTGCCAGAATTGCCTTCAAATACCAGGAAATAACACCTTTAAAATCCTGAAGAAGAAAAAGAATTTTTTCCACCTACAATTTCAGACAAAAGTCTGATGTTTGAGTGTAAAGGTTGCATGTTGACACATTTGGAAATATACCAGGTCTGAAAATGTTCACCTTGCAAGCATTCATGCTTAGGAAGCCACTGACAGACACATTGTGGCAGACACACATGGTGGCATACACCAAGAAGGAGGATGTAAAGGATGTCCCAGGATCCCTATGCATCGAGCCTAGGAAGCATCCAGCTTAAATTGGAGGAGAAAGACAGAATGTTCCAAAAGGGACATCTCCAGAGGAAAAAATAAAATAAAAGCAACAGATGAGTTATCAGATGTACTTGACTATTATTGACCATTTGTAGTTCTCTGGAAAAGTTGGGGATACTTTAAAAATGAAGCAAAACAGTTCTTAACTCCAGGAAACAATGAAAAGTTCACGAAGGTAATGTAATATAATTGGCCTGGTCTCTTTCTATGGTGCCTTGTTGGTGCATCCTCCAAAAGGGAAGAATGCTGGGTCCTCACATGGTGGAAGACAGAAGTGCAGGAAGAGTCAAACTCTCCATCAAGCCCTTTTGTAAGGTCTCCTAATCCCATTGCCTCCACAATCACCTCCCGACACCCACATCTCGCTGCACTGAGAATTAAGTTTCAAATGAATCCTGGAGGGGGCAAAAACATTCAAACCATAGCAGAGATAATGCCTAAAGCTAAAAGAATAAAGTAGTAGTTGTGTAAGAACTTAGAAATGATGGAAGCAAATACTAGAAGAAATGTCCACAAGAGTTTTATGTGATTGCTCTTAGGAAAGTGGAAATGGGATGGGAGAGACAGAGCAGAGGCTGCTTTTTGTCATGACTCACAGAACCAATTGACATTTTAACCATGTACCGGTATTGTTTTGATGAGAATAAAAATATTTTAAGAATGATTCTTTTTTCAACCAGATGGCCAGCCAGACACTGACACTGCACAAGGAACAACTTTTGGTTTCTTCTCGGACATGAAAATTTCTGACATAATATGCATCTACGCAGATCAAGATGTCTTTGGGCAGCTGGAAGGATTGGGCAGACATTCTGTCCTAAAGTGACAACTTCATGTGGTTGTTCTTTGCCACATGTGCTGGGTTATTTTCTAACAGAGTCACTAAGATGGTCTCCTGACCATATTGATGCAGGTGGTTTAAAAGATCTAGTTTCCGTAGCCCCACCTGCTCCACTCCTTCCCTGGCAGCCTACCACCTGGCAGAGCCCGAGCAGAATGTGTGCTTTATGTGGTTGACCTGTGTGTCAACCACAGGTGTTGGATCAGAAAGGCAGCTCAGAGAGACCACAAATTCTAAAACAAAGTCAAGAAGGTCAAGTTATGATATTCTCAGATTATTGGGACCCTCAGATCAGTTTTGCCCACTCCTGCTTTCAAACAGAAATACTTCATGTTCTCATAGCACAGGGCCTTCTCAGGACAATCTGTGGCCTGTTTCTGAGTCTCGTGGCCCCTGGCTCTGCTGATTGAGGGGTAATGGTCTCTGTGTGGCTTGGGAAGCAGCCCTCTGTTCCATCTATCCCTTCTGCCCATGAAGTATGTCTCTCTCTCCAGGTAAAACCATGACTGGCTAGAAAGTTCAGATTTATTACCCGAGATTTATTTCCTTCCCGACATTCACCCATGCTCTTTGAAATTCCAGGGCTGCATTAGTCAGTGAGGCAGAAATCCAGGGGAAGGTCCCCATCTCCACAGTGCACTTGGTATTACGGGAAGGGAATAACTGTGGGGTAAGACAACAGACTAAAGATTTGTTTTAAAACATACTTTGTAATGTTACATAAAATCAATGATCACTTTTCAAGCTGGTGTAACTCTTTAAATAAAAATAATAAACCAATGCAACCAGAACAGAAGGCATTCTGAAAGTATTAGGTTTGTACCTAATTAAGGTTGTGATGCCTTGAAGTTGTCTGTGAGGACTCAAGCTGTGTGGATGGAGCACACCAAGCCCAGAGGCGAGATTTCTTAGGGCAAAAATAATTTCATGCTGTTAATAAAGCTGGGATTTCAATGGATTCCAGGGGACCTTATTTTAAGAATTGTTTCTTTAAAATAGAGAGGGAGGCTCTAACCTTTAGAATCTATTAATGTGATATTGTACATGTGCCATCTCATTTAATCATAAAATTTTCCATGGAAATGGATTCTGGTATCATCTTCATCCTAGAGACGTATAAACTGAGGGCCAGGAAAATTAAGCAACCTGCCCAAAGCCAGGCAGCTGGTGATCAGGGCAGCCAGCATCCAAACACAGGTCAGTCTGATTAAAGAGCCCATATGCTTTCCTGAATCAGTGCGACTCTGTTTGTAAGTGACAGAAACCGACTCCAGCTTGGTTAAGGAAAGAGATGTATCATCTCGTGTACCTGAGTGGCTCAGAGACCACCATGACTCTGCCAGGCAGCGTCTCTATTTCTTCTCATCTTCCCTACACATGTGAGTTCTTATTCCCCAGATGGCTTTCTCCTCTTGGGTACAGGCAAGAAAGTGAGGTGTGGGAGTGGGAGAGGTGGCCTCAGTTTCAGGCTTAACATCTTCCCAGCTCAGTTCTCCCAATATCAAGAGATGAAATTGCAGGAAGATCTCTGATTGTTGGCTTTGGTCATGTGTCCACTGTCTGAGGCCAAGCACTTTGGCCAAGAGGCAACTTGCAGAGCAGATTGGGCCTCCCCACCAGATCCACATGCAGCAAGTAGAGTGGAGAGGGAACAGTTCCCCCAAAGGAGGGCAGAAGACACTGAGCAGATCAAAATCAAACCAAACCACAGCATTAATTTGTTAAACCTCCACAGTGCTACATGCTTCTTATTAATACTCGGTATGTCTCAGAGTGTTTCTCAACTTGGTAGCAGAAGCTGGACAGTGATCTCCTGGGCCTGCTTCACCAGCTGAAGACTGGGTCCTTGGAAACTCATGATAAGTGGAAGTGAGGCCAGAACCCCAAGCTCTGTGTAGAGGTTCCAGGGACTCTAGACTTTCCCAGCCTTTCCAGAATGATGAGAATTCAACCAATGGACTTATGTTTTTACATGAAAACCATGATTTGGGGGAACAGAGCATCATCTGTGAGAATTTCCCCATTACACTTCAAATCCTTTGTCTTCCTTGGCTGCTTCAAAGGGTTTAGATGTTTGTATTATTAAAGGGGAATTAAAAAGTTTCATGTGTTGATAAAAGGAAGTATATCCTCCCTCCCACCCTTCCCCAAAGATCCAAAAGGGCCTGCAGTGTCACCGACAGCTGCCAAGCTATCACTTGCCTTGTACTGTCACTGAGACTAATAGGAAGTCCTCAGACTTGCAGTTGTAGCAGGTAGGGGTTCCTGTGTCTCCATCATAGGACGAGAACATGTGCCATAGGAAGTGAGAGTGGCAGAACACAGGGAGACTTAAGCCTCTGTCCCTGGAGAGCCATTTGGCATTTGCCAAGCCTGTTGGAGGGACGCGTCTGCACATTCTGATTTTTTTCTTCTTGGAAACATTTTTGTCCTCACTGTTTCTCAAGTGGGGCTGGGGGCGGGATGTAGCCAGCAGTCTAAGCCTCTCACTAATTGCTGTTTTCAACGAGTATGATCTCTTCCTGATGGATTCTGTGGGTTCAGTTGAGGCTTTGACTCTTGGCAAGGGGATTATCCTAAGCCTTAATTAAGTGCCTGCCTGTGGGGCCGAGTGCCAGTTGCTGACACAGACACAGGCTCTGAAGCTTGGTCATGCCCTGCCCTTGGCTTGCCCTTCACTCTTCACTCTCCTAATATGCCCACAAGGTAAGATGCAGACAGTTTCTGTGGTCTGATTTGCTTGGGGGATTGATATTTTCATTTTTTTTTTCCTGTGCAGCCATGACCATTTATCACTTGAATGAGCTTATACTTAGATGGGCAGAGGAGTGATTCTTCTTCAACCAGTTCCTCAGCACCGCTGGTTTACTTCCTGTTCTTCAGGTCTTACATCAGTCTTGTTGTAATCATTGATCTTGTGCTATTGATGTATTATAAAGAACCTGCCTTGGAACAGTGAGAAGTTTGGTGTGGGGTGAAGTAGGGGTGGGCAGGTGGGCGACACAGTGTTACTGAGCTGGCTTTGTCAGCCTGGGGAGAGATGGGGGCCCATCTCTCAGTTCCTGCATACCCTCTCCTCCAGGCTCAGCCTCTCCCAGCATCCATTCAATGACTCAACAATCAAATAAATACTTAGCAACACCCCCTTTCAGGCCCTGAAGATTCTCTGCTGCTCAATCTTCTTTGTGCCTCCTCCCCATCCCTAGAGCACTGCTGGGCTGTTTCTTTCTCCCTGGCCTTCCATCAGTCCTGGCTGCTCCCTTTTGGTCTCCCTCCATCCCTGATGTGGGCAGAACCTCAGTTCCTTCTGCCCAACCCTGGCCAATAGTCAGGCCACCGCAGCTGTGCCGTGCAGCTGTGTGGGCTTGCAGTGTGCGCCCGGGGCAGGCCCCGCCAGGGACAGAACACACACACAGTGGGTCACCAAAAGCAGAAGAATCACTGCCTTTCTGCTACTCACCAAGCTTGGAAAAGGTAGATCTGTGTGGCTTGGAGTCTTGGAGGGCCTTCAGAGACAAAGACCCTGCTACTGCTCTGGGCTCCCACTGTGGTGGACCATCCTGGGCAATAAGGAATGGGTCAAAGGCCCTGACATGTCAGAGAAAAAGCAATGGCTTGGTGCCCTTGAGAATGGATCCTTTTTAGTAACTGAGTAAATCTTAAGACAGCACCATGTTCTCAAAAATGTCTCTCAAATGAGATAGCTCAGGGTAACAGAGCAGCCCAGCCTTCTCCTTAACCAGCCATACACACACACTGAATGAGCCCTACTCCTTTTAAAGGCCCTTTGAGGCCATAAAGGTTTTTGAGGACATTTAATGGAGCTGGAGCACAGTTTTACTATTTAAAATTATTATGGGGATCATGGTTACTCTATCTTTATTTTTCTGACAAGTTGTTGGTTATGCCCTTGATTGATTTGCGACTGGGCTTTTGTTCAAGAACGCAACCTCCAATTAAACGTGGTTGCTGTGGCAAAAATATGATTCTCCCCAGAATGACCCTTTTTGGGGCCGTTTCCAAAAACTCATCCTGGTTAAAACTCAAGGTTGCCTATTCATGTTGGTGAGCATTCCCCCTGTGGTCACTTGGTGTTCCCATACAAATGATTAGAGGGTGCCAAGGCTGTGGGCTGGGCCCAGAGGAGAATGGAGGGGAAAGGAAAGAATTCCCCAAGAACTAAGTGGGTCACCATTTAAAACCAAATACTTCAAAGAGGGAAGGAGCCTTAGGTATCAAGAGCAATTTTCTCTTTAGTAAAAGGAAGGAATTACAACCCAAAGAAGCAAGGAAGCCAGGCCAAACCCCGGCGCTCAGGCCCTGACTCTCATGCTGAGTCTCCTAGGGGTGTCGTGGGCACACATGGGCCGCATTCGTGTCCTGCTGTGAATCTGAAGGATGGCCCAAGGTTTGCTTATGACATGACCATTTCTTTTATGAACCCTTTGATTATTCCTAAAATGGGGAGAAAATTGTGCTTTAATCTCTAAGAGACTTAGGGTCCATTAGAGGTAGACACTTATCTACTTTGCTTCTACAGAACTATCGTCACCAAAAACACAAGTTTACAAAGATCCCTGGGTACAGCCACCCAACTTAGAGACCAAAATTATAGTCTTAAATGTGCCACTTAACCTGTCACATGAGACCACTGGCAAGTCACCCATGCCTCCACTCTTCTCTCAGCTCTGTGAACTAACAACGTGATTAGCTTTGTGTGCTGTCATGGACACTCTTGGTGTCCCACCTGGGCTCCCTTCACCAGGCCTATTCCCTGCCTTGGGGGTTGGCAAGGTTCACAAATAAGGTCCCTGAAGACCTCAGGTTTTCTTTCTGGATAGCCCAACCTTAAGACATCTCTCTTGTAGAGTTGTAAGAGTCAAATAAGAGCCTATGTATGAGCTGGGCACTGTGGTGTATGCCTATAATCCCAGCACTCAGGACGCAAAGGCAGGAGGATCAAGTTCAAAGCCAGCCTCAGCCACTTAGTGAGGCCCTGTCTCAACTATAAAAAACGATGGGCGGGGGGCAGAGGGTGCTGAGGATGTGCCTCAGTGGTTAAGCCCCTCTGGGATTATCCTTGGTACCAGGAAAAAATAAAAAAGATTTTTTATGTGGGAGGTCTTCTGAAAACCAAACTGTCAATGAGCCTAAACTCTGTACTTAATGAAGGTCCTATCTGAAAAATTCCCAGCTGTGGCTTCTTAATTGAAGGCCAGTGATGAAGGCAGAAAAGGTGCCCCAGTGAGCATTGCTATTGTCATTCATCCAAGGATATGAAAGGAGGCTTCCTGCCTTCCCCACTTAGAAGCCCAGCATGGTGAGCAGACAGGAGAAAGATGAAGTTGAACAATTTTTAGGGAATGTTAGGTAGTGTTTGAACAAATTTCTCCTATACCAAAAGGACAGTTGTTGCTGTTGCAAGTCGTTCAGTTCGTGAAACTAAGCAGGGTCACAGAAATTCCTGCCTTTGCTTCAGATCAGAAGGAGGGCTATAAAAGTATCATTTGCATATTGCAACTTTCTTCAGTGATGCCAGTTCCAGCATATTTAAAAATCCCCAGAGTATTTATTTTAATAGGCCTTTTCAGAGGAAACTTGGGATATGTGTAGACAATGAGAAAAGAGAAAAGGACCCAGGGATTATGTCCCTAAGGTCTTGAAGGCTTGCAGATATCCCTGGTTAATCATTGATGCCTCAGGACCTGTTGGGCTGCTGAGCTGGCCTGCAGGGGGCCAGCATGCTTGCGGCTGGAATGTTAGGGCGCCTTTGGTGCTATTAATGATTTATCTCCTCCCAATTGCTGAGTGTGGCACCCCTTCTCTTGGAAACTGACAGAAAACCTGTTTTCATCTTTGGGAGGGTAGGCCAGCCTTGCCTAACAGGGTGCAGGAGAAATAAAGGATGATTTACAAATTCACTCCATGACCAGCCTCCCAAGGGACTTCCTACTGTAGGAGAGAGTTACCTTAGTTGTTTTCTGAAAATGCAAAGAACAATGCCTCGATCACAGTAGTCGTTGTCTAATGTCCCATTAAATGAACCTCCATGCCAACACCACGAGATGACTTGATTTCATATGGGCGTGTGACATGTGTCACCTTCAGATGTGCATAATGCTTACTTGTGGAGCCTTTTCATTTCCATTGCTAGTTTTAAGTAGCATGAGATCTCAGTGTGTGCTATATATTCATTATACAGACACATGAATATAAAAGGAGCACATTGAAAAAATTTTTTTTCTGTTTTATAACAGCCAAGTGTGTTGTTTGCAGAGATTTTAGAAACTAATACTTAACAAAAAGGAAAAGAGGGGTGAGCCCACAGTCCTGCCCACCCAGAGGTTTTCCTGTTGCAAGAGCTAGGAGGTTCTATCCCCCCAGATGGGGGTGGTGTCCTTCACTCCTGTCAGCCTGAGAGGGGAAGCACTTGCTTTGGTCAGTCCACAGTGGCTTCAGGTGTTGTTGACATACTTTGTGGGGAATAGGCTTTCGAATCTGCATTTTCTCGAAGGTGCTATGACTCTATCATGATATAGTTTACATTTTCAAAGTAAGGGAATTTTTTATTTGTTTCTAGAAATTAAAAATAAGATGGGTAATAATAGTGACTTGGAGTTTTGTTTCTTTTTCATTGAAGCCTGATTACGAATTAATAGGGATGGAGAGGCAGATCTTGTGAGATTTATAAGCTGACACTGAAGAGGTGATACATGGAATAACCAAAGAGGGATTGTTCACTTGCAGGATTTTCTTTGGGGTTCAAAGCTTTCTTCCTTAGGAAGAAATCTGTATCCTGGCCACTGAGAATTGAGCCTAAGGACAGTTGGGGCAGAAGAGCTGGGGAGGGGACCAAGTACAGTACAGAGACAGCTCCGGGCCTCAGGGGTGCTAGAGCTCTGGCCTAGCCTGTGAGACCCAGCACTGCAAGAAAGAAAAGGAAAGGAAAAAGGGGTTGTGGGGGTGAGAAAACAAAGATGGTTTCTGTTGCTGCTAACAGTCCTCTCTTCCCTTAGTCTGCGTAGAGAAGGAATGGTGTGTGTACACCCAGGCTGTGTGCCCACTCCCCCGTGAGCTGGTATGACATCACCCTGACCTGTCAAGGAAGAGGCTGAGGTCATTGAATGCTTTATTTGTAAATGCAGTTTGGGTTCATGCAGTGAATTTTGCTTTCCCTTTATCCCTTTATCCATCCTCTTGTCTTGGAGTGGATACATGGATCAAAGCTATTGCGACCGCTGTTTTGTAACACAAACTTCATTCTCAGGAGCCTTCTATGGTGTCTTCTGTGTATTTTCCAGTGCTAAAGTCCCCAGTGCTCAGTCCTCAACTGTGCATTGTGTGCCAGACTGAGCCCTGCTACTCCAAAGAGTGGTCCATACTGAGAAGCCTGTTGAGTTTCAGGTGTTTGAGGCCCTTGGGGAATTTACTTGCTTTGAAACTCAAAGGGAATTCTCATTTTGGAATTTATTTCTGCATTTCCCACCTCTTCTGAGAGTTATTCTCTCTTTGAATGACTTGCTCTGAGACTCAGATGAGCCAAGTACTTAGGAAAGTGCTGAACACTTAGTGCTCAGCAGACACCCACTGCTATTGTTGGAAACTATCCCAGGATGCCATTCAAGGCATGCATGTAGTTGCCCCTGTTCTAGTAGCTGCAGGAAAACAGTTAAAACAAGTAAAATTAACCATTTATTTAAAGAAATATGTTTAAAATCACTATGTTTTCAACATGTAATCAGTATTTCCAAATTGTTGAGATCTTGTATGTCTTTTTTTTCATACTGTCTTTAAAGCCAGTGTGTAATGTATACTGACAAGGCAGCTCAGTCTCACCAGCCTCATTGCAAGTATCCACTTCTGTGTATGGCTAGTGGCTATGGACCTCCCTCCACCAGGCTAGTTCCAGGGTCCAGCAGCATCAGCAGTGTTGAGAGCTCATCCCAAGCTGCAGAACCTCCAGCAAGACCTGCAGGTGACAAATGCATTTTTATCAGGATGCTCAGGATTCTTCCCATGTTAGAGTGAGAAGCACTGATATAGAGTCCTCACGATCTCCCTGCACCAACCCCTGCCCCAGGATTCTGATTTAATTGATCTCAGCTGGCGTCTGGGCACTGGCATTCTCTCAAGTCCCCCAACATTCCAGTTTGCACTCAGACTTGAGAAACGTGTGTTGTGGTTCTGGAGCCAGGATGCCTGACTCTGCCACTTTCCACCTTCAAGACCTTAGGAAATTATGCAAACTCTGTACCTCAATTTCCTTGTCTGTAAAATGGGGATGAAAGTAGTATCTACTTGGATGGCTGTTGTAAGGATTAAATGCGTTAATGTGTGTCAGGCACTTAGAACCATAGCTGGCACAGAGGGAGTCTCATGAAATATAAGCTCTTGCCCTTTCTTCTTTTTCTTGAAGGTCCGGGGTTACCCAGAGCCCCAGGTAACATGGCACAGAAATGGGCAACCCATCACCAACGGGGGCCGCTTCCTGCTAGACTCTGGTGTTCGAGGGACTTTCAGCCTTGTGATTCTTGCTGTCCATGAGGAGGACAAGGGAAAGTATACCTGTGAAGCCCGCAATGGTAGTGGCACCCGCCAGGTGACGGTGGAGTTGACAGTGGAAGGTGAGTCTCTGAAGGCAGAGCCCTGCTGGGAGCTGAGCTTTCAGTTCCCCAGGGCCTGCAGCTCCTGCCTCAGCCCTCTCCTGGGAGGTGGAGGGACTGACTTATAAGAGAAAGCACACCCCATCCTTGGACTTGGGACATCCATCTTCATGGGAGGCATGTGGTCCCCAAGAACAAGGGAGGCAACCCAGGAGACTGTCAAACTAGGAATCACTTGCTTTCCTGCTCAAGCTTCCCCATGGCTTCCCCTCACACAGAGATTGACACTAGACCCCTTATAGAAGCCTTGCAAAGCACTGCTGATCTGGCCCAGATCTGCCTCCTACCCCTCTATCCCTCCTCACCTGCTCCCCTCTGGGGGTCATGCCACCCCTCTTGCTTTCCCTTAAGTGAGACCTTGGGGGCTTCACCCTTTGTGCCTTGCCTAACGACAAGCTCTTCCCTCAGTCCCACACCTGACTCACCCTCACATGCTTCAGGCCTCTGCTCCAAAGTGTCCTTAGAGAAGCTCTGACCACCTCAGCCCACGGCTCTTCATCCTCCCTCCACCTGTAGGGTCTATCACTGCCTCACATTCTGTCTCCTCGACCCCCACTGTGTGGAAGCTCACGGGGGCAGAGGGGCTGCACCCTTTCCATTGCTGGCATCTGGAACGTTCCCTGTATAGGTCAACACTGAATGATTGGGGAATGTATGAACAGCATGTGTCTTCAGTGTCTTCATTAACATCATCATGAAGTAGTGCATACTGATATAAATATATCGTGTAACTCCAAAAAATATACAGAAGTAAACACACCAGTGTGTTAACACTGGTTAGTTATTTTGTCTTTTTTCCCTCTGTACTTAAAAAAAAATCCTATTAACTTTAAAACTTTTAGGAGAAGCATTTGACCATAAGAGAAACTGGGTTTTTTGTCATGGTGTACCCTCTTGGCATAGTGAAGCCACTTCACTGGGCAGAACATGTGTAGGTCGGGCCACTGACTGGTGCTCAAGAGTCTGAGTCTGGAAGGACACAGGGGTCTGCCAACCCCTCCGAAGTAAGATAGACTTCCCCCACCCTTCTAGGCCTTTCTAGGCACTTAAAAAACAGAAGATCCAACTCACTTTTCCACCTTCCTGAAGATTCCTTTCCCAACCAGGTTTTCAGGGTCTGTGGGTGAGGGTTATGGATGGAGGGTCAAGGTAACCAGGGAAGGTTCCAGAAGTCAGGGGGTGAGATGCACCTGAGCCAATGGCCACTCTTTGCCCAACTTTCTCTGTGTTTCCCCACTTTGTGGAAGGGCAGACAGGCTGTTTCCCTGAGCAGAGTATGCATAGTTTGGATGCTTTCCTTAAATTCTTTAACCAAGTGACTCACTCATTTTAATGACCTTCACTGAAGTGCCTGTGGCTAGGGCATTCCAGGTGGAAAGGGCCAGAGACTTAGGATGGACCTCATTGCTGCCATTCTGGTGGTGCTGTCCCCTATGTTATCCACTTTACAATGCCCAAACTTTGAGTTGAGGCCCACAAACAAAAATTATTCTGTCCCCCTTTTCTGATCTCCTGTTTGGAGCTGAGGAAATAGAGCAATGCTGAGTTATAAGGCAAGGTCCGAAGTCCTCATCCCAACTTTTGCCAATCAGTTGTGTGACTCTAAACCTCTGGACCTTGGTTTCTACAGGATAAAGGCTGTGAATTCCATTGTTTCTACAGCCTGGAACGGACCTTATTTTCTGTGATTCAGTTAAGGGAAGATTGGGGCATGTTAGGAATGCAGGGGGTTATATGAAATCTGGAAAACTTGAAGACCTGTTTTTTCAATTCCCATTGTTCAGGAAGTTAGATCTGATGTCTTAACCAAGTGGGAACATTTGTAGTGGGTCATAGCTGGGGAAAGGCAGTAGAGCAGGAATGGGAGAAGGCTTGGATTCTAGACCCTGCCCCTTGGTTTTAATTGGAGAGACCCAGGCCTTTAAGGTGTTTTATGCCTTCTAACCCACAGAGGTGGAGAATGGCCTAGAGGCTGCAGCCTCATTTGGATTGAGTGGACCTGTGTCCATTCTGCCTTAGCATTGGGCTGGTATCAGCTGATGTGTGGGTGGTGGCCACACCAATGTCATGTATTGTGCTTCCTAATGATGTTCTTACCCAGAAAGAGCAGAGGTCCTGGAATTAAAAGGGTAATTAACATGTGGAACCTTTTTACCCTTTAGGAGTCAAGTTTAGGCAGCAAAGTTGTGCAATGGGTTTTCAATGGGAACAAAGTCTAATAGCCTTGGACTGGATTTTAGCTCTACCAACTATGGTGAAATTAACCTTTTCAAGCCTTATTTCCTTATCTGTAAATTGGAGCTGATGGCTGCCCCACAGGATGGTGTAAGGATCAGCCCAGCCACTAGCAAATAGCAGCCAGTTAGAGGGAGCCTTGAAGGTGTTTGGGTTGAGGTCAACATCCTTAGAGCTATTTACATTGGGAAGTGTGTAAGAGGGAAATCTCCCTCACCTGATTTCCAATTTGGCAATCAGAACCAAGAAATATATACTATTGCCCATCAGGACAAGTGCCTTTTAAACAAGATCATGCAGTAATTCAGGGCCTTACTCAGTGGGAAGGAGCCAGAGTCTGAGCCCTGAAGAGTACACAGGTCTCTTCTCTAATATGCCACTGTCCAATTGAGATATAAGGTGAGCCAAATATGTAATCTTAAATTTACTAGTAGCCACATTTTAAAAATCACTTGAAATAATTTTAATAGCATATTTTATTTAACCTAACATATCCAAAATACTATCATTTCAATGTGTAACAATATGAGAATTCTTAATGAGGTATTTTACATTCTTCAGCATCTGGGGTGTATCTTACCCTTATAGTACATCTCAGTTCAGACTAGCTATATTTCAAGTGCTCAATAACCATGTAACCAATGACAACTGTTTTTGTCAGCATAGTTCTGGAAGGTCCCATCTGGGGATAAGCAAGAAATCTGGGGAAAGCAGAAAATAAGAAGAGAAACCCACGTGG
Organism: Glaucomys volans; assembly: GCA_020662805.1. Lineage (NCBI taxonomy): Eukaryota > Metazoa > Chordata > Mammalia > Rodentia > Sciuridae > Glaucomys > Glaucomys volans. The sequence goes on from JAJEJO010053991.1 coordinate 55,149, forward strand.
ATGAACAAGGTGGCAGGTAGTCCTGGTCCATTTTGTCCACAGAGTGACCTGGGGTGTGGGGTGGAGTGAGAGGAAGTGCCCAAATTGTGGTTGTCCCCCATACCTGGTGATAAGAAAGTCCTTTGCATTTGAGGAATGAGAGAGTCATGTCAGTAGTGGAGTATTAACTTTAAGGACATGTGCTCAGGAGCCCAAGGAAAGCCAAATTGACAGACCCAAAGGAAATCTGGACCTTAGGTGGATCTTACCAAGGTTGCAAGATTGTTCAGTGCAAATGCACACATGTACACATCACCTGGGGAATCTTGTTAACACACAGATGCTGGTTTCATAGGTTCAGGGCAGGACAGTTATTTGTCCATGTCTTTCCAACCCTACTGCCACCATCCAGGTCCTGGCTGCCAACATCATCGCTTATTTGTTGCAAATGTTCCCACTGGTCTCCCCACTTCCACTCATACCTTTCTCTAATGTCCACAATGCTATTTAAAATGTCTTTCTTAAAATTCAGATTTTATCACTTCCCTCACTATGGATCCTCCAGTGGCTAACTTTTGCCTTTGTATTGAAAAATTCATACTCCTCAACAGGACGCTGTGGGTGTGTGTTGGCTCTTGACCACTTCAGCCCCCTCTTTACCTACTCAGTTCCAGCCACACAGACCTTCTAGCTATCTCAAGATGCCAAGATGTCAAGACCTCCCACTGATGGAGCCATGGCCCATGCTGCTCCTCACCTCTCTCCACCAAGAAATTCTGCTCATCCTCTGGCCTCCACTTAAACAGCACTGCCTTGGGGAAGCTGTTCCTCTCCACCATGGGTGGCTAGCTTAGGTTCTTTCCCAAAGCACTCAGCTCTCACCATTCTTTATTTCCAAATTTAATTGTGTTTAAATTACACAATAACCATTTTTCAATGTTTTCTTCCCCCTCTAGACTGTAAACTCCACAGAGGCAAAGATGTGTGTCTTTTAGTATCAGTTACTGAATGCCCACTGTTAGAAGCCTAACACAGGGCCTGACCCATAGTGGGTCTGGCCCATAGTGGGAGTTCAGTAAGTATTTGTTAACTGCCTATGTGGCTTTCTTGGGCACCTCATCTATACTGAAATACTGATTCAGTTCTTATTATGCATAAGCACTAGCCAGAGCTCCAACAGGAATACAGGTACTCACAGTGGAAGGCAGAGTAAAATCTGAGCCTCAAGAGAAAGGCAGAGTGATTCCAAGAGGAGAGAGGAGTCAGAAGTTCTGCAAAAATCATATTCACGTGGAGCACTTGCAATGACCTTTAGTTTCAACTTTTTTTTTTTTTCACTCTTTTTTTCCTTAAATATCAAGTTTAATGTTCAACCAGAGGCTCTGATCCAGGCATTTCTCCAGAGGTTTTCTTAAGCCTGTGGCTCTAAGTGGAAGCAGTACCACCCTCTAGGGGGCACTTAGAAGAAGCACTGGGGCCATTTGGTTTCCCAGTGGCTGGGAAGCTGCTGGCATTTAGTGGGCAAGTACTAGGTTGCAGGATGTGCCTCACAGCAGAAATTCTCCCCTGTTCCCTACAGTCCTACCAGACACTAAATGTGAGTCATTGGTTCCTTAGTCTTCAATAACACCAAAAAGGGTTTTTAGGAGATTGCAAAAATACACCATATGATTTAAGAAATGTTCATTATGTAGAGGGAAACTTAAAGGGAATAAAGTAATAGATCAGAATTACTGAAACATTTACTCTGTATGCATTTTTTTTCACTAAATCATGTATAGCATTTATATATAAACAGTTACTCTGCATTGTCCAGTACTATTGCCTTGAAAATGTGGACCAGAGAAGACTTGAAACTCAATAGATTTAGAATCAAAGAGCATTAAATTAGTGGAGATACATGAAATGTAGGTATCTCAATGGATGATGATGATGATGATGATGATGATGATTTGGTACTAGTGATTGAACTCAGGTGTGCTTAACCACTGAGCCACATCCCCAGCCCTTTTTTGTATTTTATTTAAAAACAGAGTCTCACTGAGTTGCTTGGAGCCTTGCTAATATACTGAGGCTGGCTCTGAATTTGAGATCCTCCTGCCTCAGCCTCCCGAGCCTCTGGGATTACAGGCGTGCACCACCATGCCTGGTTCATTGGATTTCATTGTTACCTTATATACCTTAAAAACTTTGGGGTATGGTGATTAATCTCTGTTTTAAACAGATTACATGTTGAAGCTGGCTATTTTGTGGTTTTTTCCTAACATTGCTCATCTGTGGCCTCTTGTTATTACTGCTCCTTTTGTTCAAACCGTTCATGGAATGTGTGTTTCGAGGTATGGTGGGATTTTAAGACATAGGAAAGGTTTTGTGATGCTTTTCACTACTTGATCCTATGCCATAAAACAGACTTATTTTGACCTCACACGTATGGCCTTTTTTTTTTTTTCATTTTCTCTATTTCAGTGGCCTCTAACTTGCCTTACTACTTAATCTCCTTTTAAGGTTATTTTCTTCTTTCTTTTTTATACAATGTCTGCTCTGTTGTTTATTTTAGCACTATTTTTATTCTATTTTCCTCTACTACTTGTACAGCATGGGTTTTGATCATTTACTTTTAAATCCAAACACACACTATAAGTTGATGCAAACATCTGAGTGTTTCATGATCTTTTCATGTGTCTTGAGCATTTACATATTGAAATAGTCATACATGAACTGTTACATGTTGAACTACACAGGGTGATAATTTGCTTTTCTTCTGTGTCTCAATATTTTAATTAAGGTTTCACATTTATTTTCTTTTTGAAATCATGTACGGATAATAAGCAGTGAACTTTGCTTCTGGATGCACAGGGACATTACTAAATGTTGTAAGAAGTGGACATTTATTCTGATGGAGTGGAGGAGTACTCTTTTAAGCAATCCTTAAGAAACACTGTGAAGTTGGCTCACAAGGCGACTGCTTCCCCGACTCCCAGAACACTCAGGGTCCACTCCTGTTGCACTGTCATAAGCTTTAGTTGTGTTTTTTCAGTGTTGTGAGTCCCTGCTTGAATGATAATTTGTGTCACCACACATGCTTTTTAGAAGCATTTCTCCTCCTCAGACTTGACCACATTATTCATCTTTTGAGCAGTGTGTTCTGTTTGGGTTCAGTCTTTCTACATCCTTTGATGGAAACGGCCAGGTTTACTTTTATCCCTCCTCTGTTGAACTTTTCACACCTGAAACCTGATCAGCTTTCTCTTTAACTCATCCTTGAAAAATCTAAGCCGAGTAGTTAAAATACCTTCAGTGTCTTGGTCTTTTCCTTGCCAGCTTGACCCTGTCTTCACCAGTCCTCCTAACTCGTCCTTCTATTTTTGGCATTCTTCTTTAATCCCCTTTCCACTTATTTTTCAACATGGTCTTCCTGTTCTGCCAAATTTTCATACTTTTGCAAAATTAATTTTGTCTTATCTGACAATTTGCAACTTAAATTTTTTCCTATTAGTTACTTTAGCCCAAATTCTCTCTGTTTTGATCTTAACTCCCTGTGGTTAACTCTCTTTAAAAGAAGTGTTCCTCGGTTCCACTTTCAGTTGGCTGCTTTATGCGTTGCCCTTGAATTATGCCATAAATCACTCTTACTCAGACACAGAAGCACCTCTAAATAGCATTCTTTTGCTAGTCTATGGAGAAATGCCACCTTTTTGCATTTATTTTATTTTTTAAGGAATTTTATACTTTGGGTTAAGAGTTTTTTAAATGTCCTTTTTTTTTTTTTTTTTTTTTTTACTGTGGTAAAATACATGTAAAACAAAATGTACCCTTTTAGCCATTTTAAAATGTGCAATTCAGTGCCATTAAGTTCAGTCACAATGTTGTGCAACTATTACCACTGTCTAGTTCCAGAATGTTTTTATTACCCCAAATGGAAATCCCATACCCATTGAGTTTTCTCTCCATCTCCTCTTCCCCAAGGCCTTCTTGCTCTATGGATTTGCTTGTTCTGGACATTTCATATGAATGGAATCCTACAATATGCAGTCTTTGGTGTCTGTTGTCCTTCACTTGGCATACTTTTTCAGTGTTCATCCAGGTCATAGCATGTATCAGTACTTCATTCCTTTTTATGGCTTGTGTGGATAGATGCTTTTTGTTGAAGCTTGTATCAGTTTATCAGTCTAATCTTTATCAAATCTTTACTCCAAGATGATGAGTGGCACAGTAGTATGGATAGGTACAGTGAATCTGACATTAGGTGAGAGTGTTAGTGTAGCCCACGTAGATAATGTTACTGTGTGGAGCATGCATTGGAAGCCCTGTCTATCCTCCTTTAGATGCCTGATTTTACTTTCTCTGTCTCTTACCCTCCATTTTTTTTCCTTGTAACTAGATCATGTTTTGTTTATTGTTTATTTCTTTACCATCATATTTATGGATTTTAGAAAACACATCTGAATTAAATTACTGAGAGTCCAAAACAATCACTATTACTAGCATTTTGATATCTTTTCTACCTACCATTTTCCCAGTGATGATCACATTGAATATATAATTTCATATGCTGCTCTTTTTTTCATAAATCTTTTACAAAGAGTTGAATACCTGTAAATGTGCTGGAGAATGTTTTGGGTACCCTTGATGAGTGACTAAGAAGTTCCGGTGGGGGCTTGGGGACTCATCAACACGTAGGTAATATTTAAAGCTATGAGACTAAAACCTCCTAGGAGAGAGTAGCTAGAGCTGAGGAGGTGTCCAGACCAGCCCTAGGGGACCCCAGCATCAGAGGCTGAGGAGAAGAGTAAAGGGAGGATAAGAAACCTGGTAAAAGCAGGAGAATCTAGAAGAGAAAGTGCCATGAGGGGAGTGGCCCCCAGGCCAAATGCTACAGTCATGGGAGTGACATGGGAACAGAGGATTAACCATTGAGTTTGACAAGATGGTGCTCAGGTTGGAGTTCAGTGGAGTGGGGAAGATCATAACCCATTTGCAGTGCACTGGGAGCAAATGAGATAATATTTTAGCACATTTCTGCATGTTTCATTTATTCTTAAAGAATTTAATGGAAGAACAAAGTGTAACTGTACATTTTATTTAACCACTTTTTCTCTTTGTACTGTGTGATATCCAAGTACAAATAAGACCAAAATGTACATCCCTGTAATCTTTATTTTCTATTTTTAGCATTGTGTCTTTTTGAGTCCCCAAAAGTGAGGTTCTGGTCCAAGAACAGAGAGGTTTTTGTTTTGTTTTGTTTTGTTTTGTTTTTGTTTTTGTTTTTGTTTTTGTACCAGGGATTGAACCCAGGGGTGCTTAACCACTGAGCCACATCCCCAGCCCTTTTTAAAAAAATTTTTTTTTTTTTTTTTGAGACAGGTCTCTCTAAGTTACCTAAGGCCTCACTAAGTTGCTGAAGCTTGCTTTGAACTTCTTATACTCCTGCCTCAACCTTCTGAGCTCCTGGAATTATAGGCATGTGCCATGGCTCCCAACTCAGAGTAGAGCATCTTCAAAGCTTATGATTTTTACTTGCTCAAATGCTTTCCAGAAGGACTGAATGGTTTAATGGTTTAACTTCCTCCAGCAGTGTGTGAGGGCCAGCTTTTTGACTGCATTTGACATTTGGGTCTTTCCAGAACAAGTCTCTTGTTTCATCATTTTAGAAGTTCTTTTAACCTTGAATAGAGAATGGAATGACAAGAACCAAATCACATTATGGAACAAAAACTAGACCAAGCCTAATAGGTAGTTATGTTAAACAGAAATGCATGTGCAGTCCTCTCCCGTCATATGTAGCCACAAGTTAAGTTGATGCAGGTGCTTGATATTAATCCCTTTTCAGGAAGCTTCTAGTGAAACCTCGAAGCAGGTATGATTGAGGGAAATAGTCAGCCATTATCTTCCTCTTCTGCTCCTGCATCCCTATGCCATCATATAAAAGTCAAAAATATCCTCTCTTCTTCCTCCTCCCTGCCATGTCTCAAAAATCAACAACAAACAACAACAACTACAACAACAGCAAAACAATACAAAACAAAACAAAACACTACTGCATAGTATTTCCTGATCCCATTATGTATTATCTTTCCCCAGCTATATCAGCTGGATAAAACCAGCTGACCCCAGCTGTCTTTCTGAGTTTGCTTTTAACTACTTCCTGCCCAGCATGGCAGCAGCTCATCCAGGGTTAGCAGCAACTTCTCAGTCAGGACTGGCAGTGCCAAGTGGGATAGCATAGCAGATTCCCTGGGAGATGCTGGCCCCAGTGTAGCTCATCTGCAGTGACCCATCCTGCTCCATTTCAGCTTGTTGTCATTTGCTGGGCCTTCCATGGAAGGATGGAGTGTTGACTGTATCTGTCATGAGTAGATGTGAAGAGCGATATGCCTGGGCATCTTCCTCCCTCCTACAGTGGGTCTGTTCTGGAATGGTCCTGGGTCACCACAGATAATCACCAGTGGAAGGTCCTGAGTGACTCCTCCCAACTTAGCAGAGTGGTGGAATGTTCTAGAACCTAGCAGAGCTGAGTAAATTCCTCTTCTGTTCGTGGCTCTGTAAACTTGTATGTGTGACTTAACTTCTTTCTCATTTTTCTCATCCATTTAAAAAATGGGATTGTGTAGTACTCATTAAATTATTGCAAGAAATTCATGTGGAAATGTGTGTAAAGTACTTCTCTTCATGCCCATAATGACTCTGCATATGCTTATGTTACCATAATTGTCCCACCCTGCCCCTGTTGTTGAATCTTCATGTCATTGTTTCATGTTGGTGGCTCAGACATGACTATTCAGCCCTCTTTCTGTTTCACTTCTTCACAGGGAGTTTTGTGAAGAAGAAGCATGATCGCTCTGTTGTTTCCAAAACCTTGGGGTAAGTTCCAGGATGTTCAAGCCAGATTCAGGGTTGGGTTGAGTTTTCCTGCTGACTAAATCAGCATAGGTCTAGGGAGTAAGTGTTCTTGGGCATCACAGGTTATAATTATTAAAAGGTGGAAGCCTAGTGAGGCATATCATTCCTACAGCACCTCCTGACCTGGTAACCTCTGTGTGTACCCCCTTTGACTGGTCCACCTGCTAAATGCTAAGGAAGTGGGAGGCATTGCTACAGTCTGCAGGGAACTCTAACCATCAAGGCAATAGAAGATTTAATGAGCAGACTGAGAAGGGGCAAACAACCACAGCTTCTGTAACGGAGAAGCCCCAAATTGCAATGGCACAACATAGGGAAAGCTTGTTTCCCAGATAGGAGTTCATTTTGGATGTTCTTAAGCAGGTGGAGAGCCTTGCCATTCTCTTCCAGGAGCCCAGGCTTCCTCCATTTTATTGCTCCGTCTCCTGGAGTCTCTGCATCTAGCCAGCAATGTGGGCAAGAAAGAGCATGGGAGGTTCCCATGAGTCAGCCCTGGAATTTGTAACATCTCTGCTCATGGTCTTTGGCCAAAACCCAGGCTTTGGCCAGAGCTCAGTTGAATTCAGGTGTCCCTAACTGCAAGGGAGACTAATAAAGTATAGCTGTATGCCCAGGAGGAAGAGGAAATAGGTTTTGGTGCCATATATTTTCCAGAAGTGGCAGGAGAAATTGTTTAAGTTCCAGACTCAGGAAGGCTACTTTTGTATGGTTTCTGATCACAAATTAAGTGACTTGGAACTGGTGGAGGGAGGAGGATCAACTTGCTGCCTTGTGTAGGACTGGATTCTCTGGTGATTTTTTTCCAGAGGCAGATTTTCAGCCCCAGCAGTGGGAACTTGTCCTAGCATCTGGGGTGAGTGCCCACCAAAGTTTGCTACCAAGCTGGGCCGAGCAGTGGTCAAAGAAGGACAGATGGGGCGATTCTCTTGCAAGATCACTGGCCGGCCCCAACCACAGGTCACCTGGCTCAAGGTGAGATTTCATCTTCCCTGACTCTGACCCAGGCCAGGTGGCCCTGAGAGTTCAGGGTTAGACCCTTGGATTAGTAGGAGTCTGTCATTTCCATCCGTTCCTTGTGTTCTGTAGGTGGTTCTCAAGGCTTCCTTTGCATGTTTGAAAATGGTGCTTGGTCTTGCCCCTCCGTACACTCTCCTGTTACTCAAACCAGTGTTCTTCTAATTCTCATGCTCACAAAATATCATAAAATTTCTGAGTCAAGATAGACCTGAACACCTCAAGGGTAGAATACGAAGTCAGATGCTAGACCTCAAGTCATCCCCTTTGAGCATGTTCACAGAGTCCGAAGCGAAGGGCTGTGCCACCCTGTATATGTCACACCGGATTGACAGGAGGCAGGAGGATGGTGCCTAAAGGTGAGCAGACTTCTGTGACCAAGCCACCCTATTGCCATTCACAGGGAAACGTCCCACTGCAGCCGAGTGCCCGTGTGTCTATGTCTGAGAAGAATGGGATGCAGGTTCTGGAAATCTATGAGGTCACCCAGGATGATGTGGGCGTGTACACGTGCATGGTGGTGAACGGGTCAGGGAAGGCCTCCATGTCAGCTGAGCTCTCCATCCCAGGTATCAGGGTATGGGACTATGCAGGGGGACCCCTTCCTGGTATCTGAACACCCCCCAGGATGCTTACTCATTACACATCTGTGCAGATATACATGTGGCACACTTCCCCATGCATCTCCAGGGGCAGCATCTAAAACAGGAAGGAAGGGGGATGGGCCTGCAGCCCAGATATAGCCCTAGAGGAAGATGCTGTGAACTGGCTGCCCACTTGATTTGTGTCCCTACATGTGGCACCACCCCTGTGTCTTCAGTTCTTCCTTCTCACTCAGACACCTTTTTTGTATCTCTAACTGCTAATCAGAAGAGTGGACATTGCTAATGTCTTGCCATCACCCCTGCCTAAAATTTAACTTGCTATCTACTTTGTCCTTCAAACCAGATGTTCCCTCAACTTAACTCTTTCTATCCAGTATCCCCATGCTCCTTTTCACCATATTGGATGTGTCCACATCCCCTTTTACTCCCACCTCTTCCTTTCTAGAACCATGAGACCTTGTTACTCTTCCTTCAAGATCTCTCTGAACATGTGTCCTCCTTACAGTTCTCTTGGTTCCTCCAGGTCCAGCCTGAGGAAACCAGAGCATGTGGATAGGAAGGGGTGGTGTCCACTGGGTATGACACCAATGGCTCCAATTTCATTGGTCACAGAAGTTGACTTTGGCTTGAGGATCAGGAAAGTTCACTCCTCTCTCCTTCTTTCTTTCCCTCTTCTCTTGGGTGATTTTTTCTCTTTTGCATCTCCTTCCTTTCGCAGAAACTATGCCACCTTGTCCTTTTTAATTTTTTTGGCTACATTCCACAGAAAGAAATTTGTTTGACACTGCAACCCAGAACATACATGTGTATAGAAATACATTTAACTAAAACAAGTTTCATGAAACAGTCTTGACTCGTTCTATGTACAGTGCATGCTGGTATTTTCTTTCTTTCTTTTTTTTTTTAATGTCAGGGACTGAACTCAGGGGTGCTTAACCACTGAGCCACATCCCCAGTCCTTTTTATTTTATTTTTTAAATTTTGAGACAGGGTCTCTCTGGGTTGCTTAGGGCCTCTCTAAGTTGCTGAGTCGGGCTTTGAACTCCTGCCTCAGCCTCCCAAGCCGCTGGGATTACTGGTGTGTGCCACCATGCCTGGCCATACTGGTATTTTCTATTCCACTGGACAGTGTTAAAACAAGAAGTCCTGGTTCTGATCAAAGAATGTAACTTCACAACAAGCCATGGGTCGGGAGCCACTGTCAGACATCTGGAGCAGGTTTTAGCTCCTTTCCCTTTACTCACCATTGAATTTAAAAGCCACTCCCCACTAAGATTCTTAATGACAAAATGATACACTGCCTGGGATTTGTTTTAAAGTACCCAAAACAAGCAAAAGCAAAAAGGGAGAGACAGGACTGAGGCCATGTTGCTGTTTCCTGAATCTTGGTGATGGCTCTCAGGGTTTGTGACAGGCTTCTCTTTACTATTGTATATTTTGGAATTTTCCATGATAACAGTTTAAAAAGAACATGGCAGGAAACAAATATATCGTATGCTTTTCTTGGAGGAAAGGAATTAAATTATGCTTTCTCCGTGTATTTTTAAAGCACGTATTTATCAAAAACAAACACCTTTGGGAGCCTGTTCTTGAGGTCATGGTAAGATTGAAGTGTTTGGGTTTGACATTTTCATATATGGGTTTTTATGGTTGGTTTGTCCCCACACTGGTTTTTATTTCCTTCTGTTTAGTGAAAGGGAGCAGATCCCATAGCCCAGGGGGCCAGCCACTGTTAAAAAACTCAGCAAGGGCAGGCCTGGGAGCTTCTGTGCTTTCTAAGACTAGAAGTTTCTCAGACAACTCAAAAAGTTTAGCATCATGGAAACCAGAAGCAGCGAGGCAGGATGGGGCTAGAGTGATGGGGAAGTGCTTGGGACATGGAAACATGAAGTGTTATAAAGGAAAGGGATATTGTGTTATCATTTTCTCTTCTTGGCTATAAAATATTCCACTAATCTCTGTCTACTCTTCCCACTTCTTCCAGGTTTGAACAATGCCAACAGGTATGTCTAAGCTTTGTGATTGTCACATTTTCCATTTTGACATGCCCCACAAGGGAAGAATGATGTCATTAAGAAATGCCCTGAGTTTTCAAGTCATTGCACAGGGAGGAGAATTGACTATTTGGGGGTATTATTTTGTTTGGAGTGTCTTGCTCTCTTCTCCTTTTGTAATATGCCATCTGGTCCTATATCAGGGTTATCATTGGTATTGAGACTCTTGAAAGATCCATGCCACCCTCTGTCTCAGTATCCTCTCAGTACCTTTCCAGGTTAGCATGCTCAGGAAGGCAAGAATCCACCTACTCACCCAGTCAGTGCTCATGAGCTGCTTCCTGTCCTGTGTGTGTGGTACAGAGTTAGACCTTGTAGAGGGGGGCTTCAGACATTGCACAAATGTAGATACAACTGTGGTCCCTCTGGGAGGAAGAATGACAGAGAAATGCTAATTTGGATTTCAGGGCCAGCAATGCCCTTTCTGAAAACTCCATATTTGAGCTCAAACCTGTGAAGTGTAGTATCAGCAGGCAAAGAAAAGTTCAGGCAGAACATGTTTCAAAGAGAGGGTCCAATGTGTGAAAACTCTTGAGGTGAGAGGTAAACTGTGGGGCCCCAAAAGAACACCTGTGTGGCTACAGCCTAAACAGTGTCATGAGAGGGTCCAGAGACTGAGCTGTGTCCCCGGCCCCCAGTTTTATTCTTAATAGAGTTGAAAGCTGTTGGAAAACCCTTGAGCTTCAAGTGACACAATTCAATTTACGTTTTTAAAAGATTGACTGCAGTTGCTGTGTAGAAGTGGACTAGAGAGGGGCTATGTAGACAAGGAAAACCAATTGGGTGGTTTGAACTCAGGGCACCAGAGAGAAGAGAATGTAGATATAAAATAGGCTCTGGATGGAGGCACAGGATAGGGAAGTGTCAGGAATGGCTGCTGGAGCTCTGTCTTAGGACAGCAAATAAACTGCAAAGAAATGTTTTTGCTTTTAATTGCCCCTACTCGGTGGGCTTTTGTGATCCTGGGATCTGTGCTTGTGTTAAGTGATGCTTGTGGGTAAGCAAATGATTATTCTATCCTTCCCTCTCCTCCCCACTTCTAACCCCACTGCCACCACACAGGTCATTTGTGAAAAAAGCAGAGTCCCCCAATTCAGATAACAGGAAGGATGTGACCAATGGAATCTCAAAGGGGCCGAAACTGGACAGCCTGGAGACTCCAGCTGCAAGTAATAACTGCTCCAGCCCTCAGAGAGGTGGATCCCCCACCTACACCACAAACAGCCAGTCACAGCCCCTGCAGGACCCCAATGTGATGCTGAGTGGGGACTCACCTAGAAAGATCCCACAGACCCCTACCCTGCAGAAGACTTCCAGCACCATCACCCTGCAGGCCGCAAAAGTCCAGCCAGAACCAGTTGTGGGAGCCCCCTCTCCTGGAGAAGAGATGAGTCCATCTCCCCAGCCAGCCACCCCTCCCACAGGACTGTCTGACCTGGGAAGCCCAGAAGTTGTGAGCGAGGTTGCTACCAGGAAAAGCCCCATGGAGAGCCAGAGCCCTTTAACATATCCTAAGTTTGAGAGTGAGCCCCAAAGCCAGGAGGTCAGTGAAGACCAAGCAGTCAAGTTCAGATGTGAGGGTGAGTAGAGCTAATTAAGGTTACTGGTCCCCAAATGTAGTCCCTTGCTGGCCATTTCCTTCCTTCAGCACACAACTGGTCTGCATCTCCTGTATCCACCCATTCCCTTGGACTAGGTCCCCCAGGAAGCTAGAGATCTTCCCTTCAGGAAGGACTCAGTTTACAAACATCCTTTATTCTAGAGAGACATCCAATGGTGGTCTGTTTTTACTTGCAACATAGAGCATAGGTCCTGCCCTAATTCTGACTACCCTAGATGAACAAAACCCTCCTCCTCATCATCAAAAAAACAATCAGTAGCTTCTCCTCTTTTCTTCCTTTCTGACTGACCAGAAGACCTTGGCCCATCACCCCTGCATTTCTCCTCCACAAGGACCTGACTGTCTTAAGACATCGACTCTTGTGGAACCTAGGGTTAGGAATAAGGAAACAGACCCAGAAGTAGGAAGGCCACCCCATCCCAGTCTAAGCTCTTCTCTCGAGGTCAGGCTTTCCTCACCCTGGCCCACAGTGTGTTTTGCAGGGGGTTCATGTTCTTCTTCTGGCCCTGTAGTTTCAGGGATCCCAAAGCCTGAAGTGGCCTGGTTCCTGGAAAATGTTCTAGTGAGGAAACAAGAAGGCGCTGTTGAGGTTTATGAAGACAACGGCTCCCATTACCTCTGCCTGCTGAGAGCTCAGACCAGGGACAGTGGGAACTACAGCTGCATAGCCTCCAATAGCCAAGGCCAGGTGTCCTGCAGCTGGACCCTCCTAGTGAAAAGTGAGTACGTTCCTCCAGGAATAGTCCTCTCGGCAGGAGGACCATTCACGGGTGCTTCATGGGTTGCAGATGGTTCATCTCCTACAGCCCTGCACCTAGGCCGACAGCGTAAACAACTTCACCCACATGTTGAAGCTCTTCATCAGTGATTCTTAATCAGGGGTGCCCATCAGGGTCACCTCAAAATAAGCATGCCCAACCCCACTCCCAGCCCAGCTGAGAGCTGCTTCTTTTAGGTTTCTCAGCTATCTAAGTAGTGCCGTGACTCAGCATTCATAACCGCAGAGCACCAAGTGTTCACTAAATGTACAGGTTTAGAGAAATGTGAGATGATGTGGGATACCACATTTTTGTATTTTTATTATAATATCTGATTATTAAAGTAATGCATGCTTATCATGGGGCATTTAAACCACATATAATCTTAGGACTCCAAAATAAATATTTTAATGTTTTTTAAACAAAATCAGCTTTGTGCTAGTAGATGCTGCTTTCTATCCTAATTTGCTCGTGTAACATTAGCATCTTTATTATTTAATAGTCTGTGTTATTGTTATTATTTCTATTTTATTTAATTATTTATGCTTTCAAGCATAATTTATTAATAGGGATATAATATCATGCATAATGAGTGTATATAATTTAGGCATGCCCTTATTTTATTGAATTTTTCAATTTTTTCTGTTTTTCACCATGATAAATAGAATTTTGGGTATAGCTCAATAGTGGAGTGCTTACCTAGCATAGATGAAGTCCTGGGTTCATCCCTGCACTACAAGCAAAACAAAACAAAACAAAGCCAAACAAAACAAAGCCATGATAAATATCCTAGTACCCATTTGTCTCTCTTTAAATCTCCCCTTTACTTTATTTATTTATTTATTTATTTATTTATTTTTAATTTTTTTATTTTTTTGAACCAGGGATTGAACTCAGGGACACTCGACCACTGAGCCACATCCCCAGCCCTATTTTGTATTTTATTTAGAGACAGGGTCTCACTGAGTTGCTTAGGGCCTCGCTAAGTTGCTGAGGCTGGCTTTGAACTCGCAATCCTCCTGACTCAGCTTCCCAAGTCTCTTGGATTACAGGCATGCGCCACCATGCCCGGCTCCCCTTTACTTTAAATGCATACTGTGGGCCCTAGAGCCCTGGAATACCATTGAGAACTGATTAAACAATACTGCAGGGGTAGAATCACAAGCTGCAGGCTATTGGAAACTCTCCAGGACAAATAACCATTGCTCCTTTTTTTCAACAAAGGAAGTGTAAGCAAAACAAGGAAGAGAGAGGGAGGGAGGGACAAGCTATAGAAAATTTAGATTAAAAGATACAAAAGTGACATCAGCAGTTATAATTTATGGACCTTATATGAATCCTGACTGAAACAATTAAAAGATTGTGAGAATACCAGAAAAAAATTTAAACATTGACAAAGATTGATATCAAGGAATTAGCTCTATTTTACGGTGTAATGGTGATCTCATGGTTGTTTTTTTAAAGTTCGTATATTTTAGAGATGCAAACTGAGTTATTACTAGTGAAATGATGATTTCTGATGTTTCCCTTAGAGATAATTCATGTGTGGGAGGCATTGGTGGGTTATCAATGAAGCAATATTGGTACATATAAATGAAGAATTTAAAGATGTGCAGAATTTAAAGATGTGCATTTAAACAATGTGTCCACATTGTTTTCTCTACATTGTTTCTTGTGTGTTTGCAATTTTCATAATACCCTGGTGATGCATCACACGGTAGAATACCATGCTGCCTTTGTAGATTCTTAGGGTGAAATGTGGCCAAGATACACTAGTAATGGAAAAGAGCAAAGTGCAGGCCACACGTGTCATAAATTATTTGTGTAAAAGGAAAAAAAGATCTACGTATGTATGTGCAAAAGATGCTTATGTGTGTCATCACACATATCTGGAAGGTCACACAAATGGCCTCCAATAAAGGTAAAGAGAGACCAATGGGAAGGAATCAGAGGGGGTTTTACTGTATTCTGTGGTTTCCCTTCTTAACTGGGATTTTTGCTCTGCTGGTGCATTCCCTTGCAAGAGGCATTCTCCATCCCAGTGGAGTGCCTGGACAGGCTCACAGGTCTCAGAGTTCAGCCCCATCAGCCTGGCCAGGGCTCTGTGTCTAGACAGGGGACAGATATGTGGTATCAGGTCTATCAAAGGTTAATGACGTTACCCAGAGAGCCTGTTTCTTCTATGGTTTCATCTTGCTGGGAGTTTATCTACATCTTGCAAGGGACAGTTTCCCACCTGTTCCCATCTTGGGATAATTCACCTCAGTCTTATTTTTGGTGGCAGCTTTATTGAGGCATGTTTATACAACATAAAAGCCATCCTTTAAAAATGTGTAATTAACTGATTTTAATTCATCCAGAGTTGTGTAGCTGTCACCACTATCCAACTTTTGAACACTTTCTCCACCCCTCCCCAACAAAATCTTGTCTGCCATCAGACACTGCTCTCCCATTCCATGCTAATCTACTTCCTGTCTCTGTCTCTATGGATTTACCTGTCCTGAACATTTCATGTAAACAGAATCATACAACATGTGATCTTTTGTGTCTGGCTTCTTTGTCTAGGCAGAATGTTTCCAAGGTTCAGGTATGTTGTAGCCCATGCCAGTAGCTTCATTCATCTTTATGGCTGAATAATATTCCATTGTATGAGGATAACATGTTTTGTTTATCCATTCATTTACTCCATGGATACCTATTTTTAATATCTATTTTAATACATATTTTCAATTTTGAGGGTATATACCTATGAGTGGAATTGTTGGGTCATATGGTAATACTGTGTTTAATCTTTTAAGGGACTGAGAAATTGTTGTCCACAGTGGCTACACCATTTTACATTCCACAGCAGTGTGTAAGTGTTCCAGTTTCTCCACATTCTCACCAACACTTACTTGTTATTTTCTACTTTTTAATTACAGCCTTCCACAGTCATTGTCTTGTGGTTTTGATTTCGATTTCCCTGAGGACTCGTGATATTGAGCATCATTCATGTGCTTATCCTCTTTAGGAAATACATGTCCTATCCATTTTTTAATTAGGTTATTTTAAAATTTATTTTAATTTTTTTATTTTTTAGGATATATAGACTGTATTCTGATCAATTCTGGACAGCTTTCAGGGACAGGTGACCTGATATCTACCCAGGACAAAAATGCCTGAGATGCAAACAATCATAGGGTCATCCTTATCTCCAGTTATATGGGCATTTTTCAGGATTTTTTTTTTTTTAATGATGTCAGCTTGACTCTCCCTTTTGAATCCTTGTGGGTATGAGCCTCAGAGGAAAGACAACCCTTTCTCAGGTTTTCTGTAGCTTCATCTTCAAGCAGCATTCTGGGTGTCTGGGGCCACCAGCCAAACAAGCCCTTGCCAAAGGAGCTGTGAAAGTCCCCTTTCTGGTCTTGCCTGGGATTTTGATCACTGAAAGATGTGTGTTCACTTTCTCTTTCTTCCTTTAGTCATAATTGGGTGGTGTCTTCTAAAGGTATCTCCCTCTGTACTTCCAAATAGATCTGATTTTTGTTTTGGGAACTCTGCTGGGGGAAGAAGGTCCAAGGTGTGACAGGGGGACTTTATCTCCACGGTGCCTGGCTGCGGGGCTGCACTGTGCACTCCTTGCACTCTACGCCCCTTGCACTCTGCGTTCCTTGCACTCTGTTTGCTGGGCCTTGAGCAGCCTGTGGCCACCACTGGCCTTGTTGTGTTTTAGGAGTTCTTCATATATTCTGGATACAAGTCCCTTATCAGATATATGATTTGTAATTATTTTCTCCCATTCTGTAAAGTTTGGATTATTACTCAGATTTTAATTGCTGTGATAAAATACCTGTGATAAAACAATTTAAAAGAAAGTAAAGGTTTATTTGGCTTGTGGTTCAGTTTCAGAGGTTTCAGTCCATGGTCTGTGGTTCCATTGCTTAAGGATCTGTAGTGAGACAGTACATTATGGTAGGAATGTGTGGAGGGAAATGCTTACCTCCACACATTCCTACCATAATGTTATGAGGTATTGCTTACCTCATAACAGCTGGAAGACAAAGAAAGATCGAAAAGGGCCAGAGTCCCAGTATCCCCTTTAAGGGCACTTAATCAGTGACCTAACTTCCTCCCATTAGGCCTCACCTCCTAAAAGTCCCACCCTCCTCCTCAGTAGCACCGTGGACTGGGGACGAACGAAACTTTCAACACATGGTCTTTGGGAGAAATTCCAGATCTAAACTATGGCATGGGATTATTTGTCATATATGGCCACTGAAGTCTCTGCTAGTTGCTTACTGATTGATTAATAATTGGATGGAAGTTCCTTAAATGGCTTGAGCCAGAGTATCTCCAGCCTTCACTGAGGGGTTCTGTGTGTGTCTTGGGGTGTGCCTTCAGTACTGTAGCTGGCACTTTACAGTTTTGCTTAGCCTTTACTTCCTGCATTCTCAGAAACTTTGGGTCAGCCAGAGGTGACAGTAGGGCCACCTCAGGTCTTTCTTGGGCTTATGCACAGCTCTGCATCTCCATGTGGCCTTCTAGGCTTCCAGGGGTATATCAGGGCTTTTTTCAAAGCTCAGTTTTTCCTTTTAATATTTCTGGTCAGACTCTTGTGAGCCCTGTCTGACACTGCTGCCTGAGTAGTTGTGATGTCAAACCATTGTCATTGATTGTTTAGTACAAACACCCTGGAGATAGCACTGTTGATATAGATCAGCTCTGAGTCCGGTCAAATAAGGACAGCCCTGAAAATGCAGCCACAGAAGGAGCCAGACCTGTGACAGTTCTCTTGGGAATGGGTTGTTTGGAGCTCTAACCCCATTCTGCCCCTGCTAGGTGGCTGGTTTTCACAGACACCGTAGTTGCCTCTGATTTTCCAGGCTGCCACAGAGCTGCAGTGAGAGGCCTGGGAGTCAAAATGCCACCAGCCTTGCTGTTCTTACTGAGATTTAGGTGGATTGCCGGGGGTGGGGGGGGGGGGGGTTTGTTTCTAGTATTTGTTTGTTTGTTCATAGATGAATACTCCTCAGAAAGTTGCAAGCCTTTGGTTACTCTTCAGAATTCTGGAAAGGTCAATTAAGACTCTCCTTGCCAGTACTTTCACTGCTTTTATGGAGGAGTAGATTGCAGCGGTCTTTACTCTGCCGTTCCAGAAGTGCTTCGTGACCCCCTATCTTGTCCTACAACTTCTCCAGGCCCTGGAAGACTTAGTTCACTCTTGACAGTTTACCAAGGTGCAGGTGTGTGACACGTGCTCATTAGGATCTGCTACCAACACCCACCCTTCCTTCCTTCCTCCCTCCCTCCCTCCCTCCCTCCCTTCCTTCCTTCCTCCCTTCCTTCCTTCCTTCCTTTCTTCCTTCCCCTCACTGTAGAAAAGCTATTTCTCCTACCCAGACCTCTTCCTATCCCTTCTCCTCCTTGAAGGTCTTATCCAACCACAATTTCCTCTGCCTCCCTTTTTTCAGTCTCTTCCTCTTTTCTCCCTCCAAGCATGTCCTTTGTTTTCCCTGTACTGAAAAGAAAAGAAATGCTTTCTTCCACTTGACAACCTCACTCTCTTTCACCCCTCAAACTGCACTTGACCCAAGTAGTAGAGTTCTGGGCACAGCTTCCATTTGATAGTAGTTCATTAAAAGACCCACTGAGGATGCTCTGTGGGCCAGGCTTTGTGCTAAATGCTGTACTTGTGTTATTTCATTTAATGAGCCCAGCAGTCTTACAAGAAAATTTCAGTTATACCATTTTCCAAAGAGTACTGAACTGTAGTGAGGTTAAATGACTTGTCTGAGATCACCAACCTCAGAAGATGGCATATTTCTAACCTAAGTTGGCCTGCCACCAAAGCCTATCATCTTTTTGATCATTCCAAGGCATTCCTGGAGTGAGGGAATCTGACAATGGCTGGGGGAGGGTAGAGATGGTGCTTCCCTACACCTCTTGGATTCTGGCTGTCCCTTGCTCAGTGCTGAGCCTGCCCAGAGGCACTGTCATTCTGTCTTGTAGCTGCTCTCCCACTGCCTATCCTCCCTTTAGGGTCTAGAGGACAAGGTGTGGCTGTAGAGCCAGAGCTGGCTGTGATACCCGCCCCACTGTTGGACTTGACTATGGAAAATGATGAACTGCACCTGCAACATGAACTAAAGATGGCAGCCTTGGCAGTGTCTTCACAGTCACATCTAGAAGAGTGCACATAGTAGGCCCTCAAATATTACTCATTTCCTTGCCCGTGATCCCCTGTGATATAGTATGGGTTTCCTCTCATCTCTGCATTGAACAGCACCAGGGATATATCTTCTCATCACCAAATCCAGCCATTTTCTCATCCCTCAACATCTTGACCCCTCTGCAGCATGTTCTGGTTGGTGTCAAAGAAATTATCTGTCCCTACTGCTCTTAATTAAAGGCCCCAAATTGCCAGGTTTCCCAGTTCACTGATAAAGAAGGCTTTGGAAAGTTCAGCTTAGAGGTTCTCCAAAAATAGAACGTGCATAAGAATCAGTGCATATTTCCAGGCCCCAGCTATTCTGAACCCTTACTCTAGGTTGGGGCTCAGACCACACTTGGAAAAATAGAACACATCTGAGTCTTTGTCATTTGATTCATTCCTGGAATTGGAAAAAATAGTCATCATAATTTAAAATTCAAATATCTTTACTGTGGGCCTCTGGTCTCTACAAGTCAAAATACATCAAGACTGTGTAATTACAGTTGGACATTAAGAGATTATGTCCCCAGAAAAGCAAAGGTCAAGACCAGACAGAAGCTGCCTGAGCCACAGAGGAGAGCAGGCATGGCTAGGTCCTGAGCACCCCAGAATTAGAGTGCTTTGTGCCTATGAAAGTCCCATTCCCCTGCTTGGGACTCCAGGTGTCTGGTGCTATTGTTTCTTAGGTGTGAAGATAGACAGGATACATCCAATATTCCAAGCATGCCAAGGCAGATGGCATCTGCCTGTGAGACTTGGGGTGCCTGGGGTCAGTCACCAGAGCGGGCAAACTGTGATCTGAGATGGTCTATCTGTTCTTTGCCCCCCAGAGATGGTCACGATGGAGGTGGCCCCCTCATTCTCCAGTGTCTTGAAGGACTGCACTGTTGTCGAGGGCCAGGATTTTGTGCTGCAGTGCTCTGTAGAGGGGACCCCAGTTCCCCAGATCACTTGGCTGCTCAATGGTGAGTCTCCTATCCCCAGCCCCATGGGCCCTTGAGTCCTGCCTGAGTTCTGAGTTCTCCTTCTGCACCATTTGCCCCCTGGAAGCACCAGGTACAGGGAGAACACAGGAAGTGAGTCCGGTACCCACTGACTGAGCAAGTTCCTCACCTGCTGGAGCCTTGAGTTCCTCATCAGCACAGTGGGAGCAGTGCCATTGGCCTTGGAGGCGGTGGTTGTGAAATTAAAGGAGCTCATGTATATAAAAGTGGTTAATGAGGTGCCTGGTACACAGGTGCACACAAGGTTAATTTCTTTTCCTACACGTAGATCTATCAGAGTTCCTTAGTAAATTTTTGTTGAGTTGATACATGAAAAATAAATAAATAAATTAGCCATGCCAGAAGTTGTTTGAGGAAACCTGCCTTTTATTTAGTGGCTGGTGGTTCTGGGGCAGCCTAGACTAGTAGTTCTTTTTAATGTTACTTTAGTTCTGTAGAGACATGCCAACTTTTTTTTTCCTAAGTCAGGTCCTTTGAAAAAATTAATCACCATGTATTATCATCCCTTTCATTTTAAGAAGGCCTTCTAATTTCAAAAGTATGGAAGAACTCTGATTTAATAACTGAGGATAGTCCATTAAATGAGCGAGACTGGGCAGGGCCTGCTTTGGGGAGATGCAGGGAGAATGAAAAGCACCCACGGAGAGTCAAGAGGGATGGGCGCTTGTCCTTCCCCACCACAGAGTGGTCATAGGGCCTGGAACACCCTATTTTACCTCTCTAGGTGCTAGCTCTATTATTGATGGGGAGATGGGGGAGACAGAAGATTTGAGGTCTCTGCTAGCTCTTGCCTCTGGTGAAATAGGCTGAAGCCTATTAGAGGCAGCACCCATTCCCTGTGCAGCAATAGTCCCCAGTTGCTTCTGTGTCATGATACATGGTCTGTGAACCTTCCATGTTGGTAGTTTGTTCATGCTTTGTTAGAAAGAATCTTCGAGAAAGAGGAGGTGCTATGTACTCTTCCCATATGTAGTCAGCTTAGGCAGATAAGAGAACCGGGGTGCACCATCCCTCCCACACTTATCTAAGGACAGAACTCCTGTGGGCCCTCTGACTGCAAGGACATAGCCTCCTTGTGGCTAGAACAGAATATGGATGTAAGGACTAAACTTCTGCCTGGTTCAGAGTCTAGAACGAAGGTCAATAAACATATTGCCTTAAGGACCAGATAGTTAATCTTTTCAGCTTTTTGAGCCATACAACCTCTGTGACAACTGGACTCTACTTTTGCAGCATAAAAACAGTATAGATACTATACGAGTGTGGCTGTGTTACATTACAACTTATGGACAATGAAATGTCAGTTTCACGTAATTTTCATGTCAGGAAATTTTATTTTATTTTTTTCAACCATCAAAAATATATAAAAGCTATTCTTAGTTTATAGGCTGTACAAAATAGGTCAGATTTGGCCCAGGGGATTGTAAGTTGCTGAACCCCCGGTTTACACTTCTCAGGACTGAGTTCTTGGTGAACCTTGGTATTTACACACTCTTACCACTAGGAGGAAATAGTGCTCAAGTTGGGTTTCCTTGTCCGTGAACTCTGGTCCAGCTCACTCCAAGCTGAGTTTCATGACTCCCCATTCTGACTTCCCTGAGCCAACAGCTCCCTGTTTGTGGGCCAAAATGGGTTGTACTGCAGTAAAAGGAGAGCTCTTACAATGCGTGTCTGCACATTTGGACATCAGAGGCATATTAACCGCAGTAAGGAGTGTGCTAGTGATCTTAAGGAAGAGGTTTGGGGAAGTGTCATTATCCGCCCCCCCCCAAAAAAAATTAAAGCAAAAAGCAGTGTTCAATCCACTCAGTGGCAGAGTCCCAGCCCCTGCCCTTCCTACCAGTCCCATTTGTATGAGTGGGTTGAGAAGATTCTCTTCCCTCCAGCCCTGTGGCAAGCTGGGTAGTCTCTGCCAAACGGTTGTGGAGACATGAGGTGTTGCTATGTGCAGAAGAAAACATTGCATTGCAAGGAAAGCATTTCTTTCTGTACTTTCTCCCACCCCCTGCAACCACCCCCAAGTTTATGAAGTGTAAACCAGGACCCTGGGGCCTGGCAAGGAAAGGCACTGACAGTTGCTTCCTATATGGCAGATGGACACATTCCTGCTCTAAGGCCAGAATCTTCAGTAATGAGATATTTTTTTCCTGGAAATTAAAGGTTGCATCCTGGAATAATAAAGTCCCAGGAGCATATAGCTTTAAGGAAACTAACATATAGCACTGCATGCACTCCTGTCTCCACATAGGACTTTGTGTAAAGTGACCTGAGTAAAGGACTTCTCTCGGAGGGGTTAGGGTTAGGGTAGTTTTTAGTTCCTCATATCTTTTAGCATTTATCTTTCCATAAATGCTAAAATACACCTAATCGCACAGAAGAAATGAACCTTTGCAACATTAGGGTGGGAATACAGAATTGCTTTCTGACAAATATCTGCAGTGGGAAATGCAGTCAGTGTTTCTGGAGACATCTAAAAGGAGCTGGGAGCCACGTGTTCAGTCTAGGCAAGGTCTGTTCTGAGCCTGGGCTCTGGGCCAAATGACCCTGTGAGATTCTTTCCAGGCGTAGAATACTGTGAAGTTGTGGGTATGGAATGAGGACTACTTATTAAATGCAGAATGCCCAGAACTGTGACCCTTTCCCTCCTGTCTTCTGAATTCCTCCTGAATCTCTTTCCCCAGTCTTTCCAAGCCCAGACTTGCCCTCCATGGGTCAGGCCAGTCCCAAATTTGTGACAGCAGCAGCCTGCTGAGGACAGGTGCTCCCTGGCCTGAACTTCCTGTGCTTCCCTCCACAGGGCAGCCCATCCAGTATGCTCACTCCACCTGCAAGGCGGGCATGGCTGAACTCCACGTCCTGGATACCCTGCCAGAGGACAATGGCACCTATACCTGTCTGGCCGAAAACCCCTTAGGACAAGTATCCTGCAGCGCCAGGGTCACTGTCCACGGTAGGAGTCTACAGACACCTTTCCTGCAGACATGTCTGCTCTGGAGGAAGGACACTTTTGTAGAAAATACTATTACTGGCCCACATCCAGGGGGCAGAGGTGCAGGTGGCATTGCTGCACACCACTCCTGACCTGCAGTGGCCACAGCAAAGGAAAGGCTGCCAGAACCTCCTAGACTCAGAGGAGGGATTCCAGTGAAATCCTTGAACCTGAAGTCATGCAGGTGGAGGAGCTGGGCTCTGGAGGCTTATGTGACAGGGGTCTGCCAGTGGGAGGGCCCAGTCTCCCACCCTGGGGCACCCCATTAGGGCCAGGGGAAAACGCAGAGGAAAGAGATAAGGGCTCCCCTGACTCTAGAAGCTCCTGGTAGGAAGAGAACCACCCATTCTCCAAGAAGATTTAGGAAGAATACCACATATCCCCAGAGCATGTAGGGGTCTCTCTGTGCCCTGGGGACACTAGGTAACAGAGTATGAGTATTGAGGCTTCTAGAGGGTTGTAGGTTATCCCCCTTCTTCCTCTGCTCCTCCTCAGCATCACCAGCCTGGGTCCATAATCTGATTATCACAGTCATTCATTGATTGGGCAAGCACTTAGTCCCCAGGAATCACAGGAAGTCATAGACTCAAGACTGATCTGTCTGGGCTGTGGAATCAGCAGGCATGGTGACAGTTCCAGGCAGGTGCTTCTTGAGTCCAGGGCCTTCAGGTAAGCCAGAGTTCCTCTCTCACCTTGGATCTGTGCCCCCAGTGCCTGAGCATAACTGAGTCTTCAGGGTGCTTGGGCTGGGTGAGTGTGTCTTCTTCATCAGGCTAGCAGGGGACCATGCCTTCTCCCTTTGTCCCCAAGAGCACAGGCCTCTCAGGAAAGCCCCCTATAATGCGAGCAGAGAGCTGTGAGGCTGCAAGAGGTGGTTTCACAGAAAAGGAAAAGGGGCAAAATGTTTGTAGCCTCCTATTTCATCTCACTTGTGTCACCTCACTGAGACCGGTAGCTTGCGGGCTGGGTACTGTCTATTTTATACAGAAGAGTCTGGAGGTCTGTCTTATGAAGTAAGTCAGTGTCACTCTGCCAAGTGCAGCATGCTGGTAGGTAAAGCTGGCCTTCTGAGCTCAGGTCCTGGGACTTGGAAGTCCAGGCTATTCTATCACTGCCCTTTTTCGGAGTGTGCATTCCCTATCCCCAAGCAGCACTGTCCATCCCTTAGGGACAGAGGAAGCAGCCCCAATGGAGAATGTGGCTGATGCTGTCTCTGTGAGACTCTCCACCCAGAGTGGACCTGATTTCTCTGAAGAAATGCCTAGGCAGGGAGTCATTGGTGAACTGGCCTGCCCCTTCCTTCCAGGAAGCCCTCCGCATGCAGGTCAGAGCTGCCGCTGGCCCTGGGAGTTTCCCAGCCAGCGTTCTGGTGGACACATTTCTGCCAGTTATCCTCATAGTTCTAATTTCATGGCTCACAGGAACCTTGGGAGACTGTGGCATGAGACTTTTAAGGGAGCAAGAATGGCTCAGAGCCTGGTCCCCTAGGGCCAGGGAGCAGCTCTTCCCTCCCACCTACTGCCTTTTCTTGGAGGTCTGCGTGGCCCATCCCAAGTATATAATGGGCCCGAGAATAGCACACACTGGGCCAGGTAGCTCTGCCTTCTCCTTTCTGAGACTCTACCTTGCCAGCCTTATCCAATAGCCAGCTACTCCAGGGCCTGTCCTGGGTTGTCTGTGTTTAGATTGAATTAGAGAGACACAGCTGAGCTAATGGTGTGTGGAGGTGGGGTCTCCAGATGAGGGATTAGGAACTCTTTGGGGCTATTCTCCTGACTCCTGGGTCTTGGGGTGAGAATGAGTCTGGAGTGGGCGGGAGGGAGGGGCGCAAATAATCTCCTATCCACATGTGCTTTAAAGTAGAAAAAGAGGTCTTAGCAAGAATTCTGCCAGTCTCCTCAGTTTGTTCTAAAAGCAGCCTGTATGAGTGAGAACCCTCTGGGTGGGGGATTTACTGGCCTGTCAAGGCCAGACAGAGGCTCAGATACCATAAATGGTGAACAAGGCTGAGACGCAGCCTTGTGCTCAGGCCCAGCAACGTTTGGGCTGTCTCTACACAGGGTTGGACAGGGCAAACCTGGAACAGTGACACCCCTGGCACTGTGCCCCAAGGCACTCAGGGGGCTTGGATCTGCACCCTGCAACATCCTCAGCTGTGAAGGTTTTCTTATTTTCTTGGAAGCTCCTTTGGCTCCTGGTCCTCTGAGGACAGGTGGAGGCACTTAGTCCCTACTGCCCTGATTACTGCTCCTTTCTCTCCCATAGCTGCCCAGGCTTCACTCTGTCACCCTCAGTATGGCATCCAGTAATGGGAGGGTGCATGGATGTGGCTCTGACTGCCTGATGTGATTCCTGCTCACCATTTAAAAGCCCTGCTGCCTGGG
The DNA here is from genome assembly GCA_020662805.1 of Glaucomys volans. Taxonomy (NCBI): domain Eukaryota; kingdom Metazoa; phylum Chordata; class Mammalia; order Rodentia; family Sciuridae; genus Glaucomys; species Glaucomys volans. The sequence continues at coordinate 80,647 of JAJEJO010053991.1, forward strand.
TGTGAGCCATCCAGGCCTCGCCTTCCTCTTGTGAAATGGGGATTCACATGGTCACGCTCGGTACCATGAGGATTAAATGAATGAATATATACAGTGTCTCTAGAACATAGGAAGTGCTAACTATGTGCTGTTGTGACATATGTCCAACTTTTAAACAAGATAAAATATTCTGGGGTGTGCTTTTATCAAAGGGTTGGCTTGCTGCAGTATTGTCTGGAAAAAAGAGGAGTGAATCAGAGAAGGGAGGTGCTGAGGTAGTGACCTAAGTCATGAACTCCTGTGCCTCATTCCAAGCACTGTGGTCACAAGATGGCGCCATTCAGCAGGGCTTCTCCCTCCAGTTGTCTTTCCTCCCAAGAGGAGCCAGATCTCAGGGCAGCTCTGCTGAAGACAAGCTCTATCTGAGAGTTCAGCCAATGCTATGCTGAAGGCCAGACGTGGGCACTCTCCCTCACCTCTTTATCCTTTTCCAAGGTTTTGCAATCACCCAGAGCCTTGGCCCAGCAGTCTGGCACTTTCTGAGGCCACTTTGTGCACTGCCTCCCCTTGTCTGTAGCTTTCTTCTCCCCAAAGTTCCACAAATGTCATTTTCTCTGGAAGCCTTTCCTAATTTCCCCAGAATGATTTCTCTGAATATCCCGGACTCTCTTATTATGCTTATTTATCAACAGATCTTTATTTATGCCAGGTATTGTTCTGGGGAGACTTCAATAAGCCGGTCAGACAAGGACGAAGCTTTCACAGTGCTTATGTTCACATGCTGGCATGTCCTGTTAAGAAAATAAACAGGGCATGAGAATAGGGGAGGGTAGGAGGGGTACATTTTTAGTTGTGAGGTGAAGGAACCCCCAGAGACTTGGAAAAGAGTGCCCAAGTGCAAAGGCCCTGAGTCAGGAGCAAGGTGACAGCAAGACGGCCAGTGTGGCCTGTGCCAAGTGAATTGGTGGCAAAGTGTCAGAACCTGAGTTCACAGTGAAGAAGCAGGGTGCATCACACAAAGCCTCTAGGGATAGGGAGAAGTGTTTTATTCCAACTGTGAAATTCAACACTAATTGCTTATTTGTTGTCTGTAGTACCCCTGCAGAGAGGGCCCAGGTCTTCCCCACTGTGTGCTCAGTGACCCACCAAGAGGGTGAGCCTTCCCTCACTTTCTCACTTTTCTGGGGGCTTGGTGCTCAATGGGTGTGCAGGAGATCTGCAACTAACTTTATATTTTTAAAGATATTTTTTAGTTGTAGATAGGTGCAATACCTTTATTTTATTCATTTATTTTTATATGGTGCTGAGGATCGAACCCAGTGCCTCACACATGCTAGGTAAGCACTCTACCACTCAGCCACAACCCCAGGCTCCCACAAATAGCTCTTAAGGGTCCTCAACAAATATGTTTTCTTTCCTCCCTGCAGGCGGAGGGAAGAAAGATCCCCAGTATTAACCAGGTAGTGAAATCTTCCCTCCTAACCCCAGATGAAGCTTAACAGATGATTAACCCAACTTTCTGCAGAGCCTAGGAAGATCTGAAATAGAGAAATATTTCACTATTGGACTAAGTAACAGAGGGGGGCTAGAATATTTTAAATTTATTTTACATTGGAGCATCTTTGTCAAGGCTAAAATTCTTAAATGACTAGATTTATTAATAATCTGCTAATTATACCCATTTTGACATATTTCTCAGTCTAATGATTTGTTTATTTAACCAAAGGTCTGCTGGGGCCTATTAGAGGCACCTAAGGACATAAAGTAAGAATAAATTTTTTAAATAGATTAGAATAAGAAATAAAATTTAGTAAGCATATTTATTAAAGTATTTGTGGTGAAGAAGAGCCCCTAAAGAAGATGGCATGCGCTAGTGAGGACAGCTATTTGCTCCACACTGGAAACATCAGAGAAGCACCGTTAATTTCACCAGGCACCAGGCACCAGGCACCCTGTGGGGCTGCTTGAACCACATTTGAGCCACTCTTCCTAAGTTGTGCAAGGGTTGGACACAAACTGGCATAAGTCATGGACCCTGCCTTTGAGTTAAAAATATTGACAACTTTTTAAATAATCATGTTGGCTAATGAGAAATTTCTGAAGGAGAAGGATAAACATTGGTTTTAACATGTCTTTTTTTAACATATCAAGAACTTTAGTCCATTCAGAACATCTGCCCATAAGCCTTTTATGCCCTAAGAAGACAAGTAATTAATTAATTGTTAAATCAATGTATAACCAATATTTTAGTTTTCTAGAGGTTGAGTCCAGAATAGGATGTGTATAGCATGTGGTCCTTCATATTCTAGAAGAATTGCAAAGGTAGATAGGCACATTTGTGTACATATCACAGAACTGGAGCCTCATTTTACTAATTGGACAATTATAGAGATTTAATATCTGTCTACTTCTAAATAACATAAAAGGTCATCCCTACCATTTCCTTGCTTGGAGACCTTGGTCAAGAATGCCGTCCAGGGCTGGGGTGTAGCTCTGTGGTAGATGCCTCCCTAGCAGGTGTGAGGCCCTGGTTCCATCCCCAGCACCACAAAAACTAAACAAAATAATAATCACAATAATTTTTTAAAAAGAAGAAGAAAAAGAAACCAAAGAATGCCATCAAAATTGCAGCATTTGCTTCCTAGTGGCACAGTGTGACCCATGTTAGGACAGTGTGATGGGGAGTCTGGTTTCCAGGCCCTCGTTGGCTGGGGATGTTGGGTGGTTTGGATGCTGTACCTTTCTGTTTAGAGTTCGATTATAACTTCTAAGACTGTGGTCGCAATGATCCCTGCCTCCCATCTAGCAGCCCTATCATTACTGGTTACAGATCTTTTTTGGGATGTCATACGTCATGATACTTTCATTCTTTCCTTGCACACATCCCTTTGCTGAAGTTCTGGAGAAGTCAGTAGGAGGAACGCCAAAAGAGAGCCAAGCTTTGGGAGGAAGAATCTTTTATAATGCTGAAGGAGTAGCCCTTTTACTGACTATCCAGGAAGGTTCTATTCGGTTGGGAGACCAACTTTTGTTGAAAGAGAGTCCAGAAGCTTGCACATGCCCCTGGAGATGGGAAGGGACTGGGTGCTCTTCAGCTGGGCAAAAGAAGCCCTCCTTTTATGACTCCCCCAGTGTTAATCCTGGAATTTAGGGGAAGAAGGAGGTTGATCCCTGATCCCTGGACTTGCTGGATTATGAGCACCAAATAAAGGAAGAGGGGAGGATTGACTTCTGCAATGCCCCCTTAGTTGATGATTTATTGAATTTCCTTAGAATAGTAGGGTTTGGAGCAAATCAGATCTGCTGTTGGAATGGTATTTTGCATTGTGATACCTAAGGAAAATAGCTCATGTTCAAAACCAAAAGAAAATCTTTAGTAGATCCAAGATAAATGCAAATGTGCATTGAATGCAAACTTGGATCAAAAATAATGAGGCTTCAGAAAGCAGCAAGGTGACCAGCAATAGTTGGCCAGTAGAAAAATAAATGCTTTTAAGGGGAGATTCAGAATCAAGTTGTTTTTCCTTCTGAACTCTTAAAAATAAAAGGAAGGGTCATGAAAGGAAGAACAAGGAGAATTATTGTGAACAGGAAGACAATGAGATTGAGACCAGCAACCAGTGCAAAGGCTGAAGAAGGTGTTAATGCCAAGTCCAAGAGGAGCTGAAGGCCTTGCTAAAGCCTCGGGGTTTGAGGAACAGGTTATACTGGTTATTTTATAAAATTTAGTACAAAAGGTAGCAAACTGCTCCCATTGCGTGGTTATTTATCTCCTGTAAGAGTTTTACAAAATGTTATAGGGCATTTATTTTTCAAACTAAGACCACTATCAATTCATGTTTTTAATAAGGAATGTTGTTTCAATAGAAAAAGTCTAATTGTCCAGAAAAAAACTGATTTGTTTCATTTAAATCTCATAAAAGTTCCACTTTACACTTTTTAATTAACCATACAGATGAAGAAAACTCATGCTCAGAGAGGGTAAGTCAGCTGACCACAGTAGCCCAGCCAATAAGCTGCAGAACTTGGCTCCTCCAGCTTCTGCCCATGTATTTTCTGCTTTGCTGCCCTGGGACCCTAAGTCATTTGTTTGATGCTTTGGTTCACTAGAACAAGAATTTAATCTTTAATATCAAGATTAGGAACTATCTTCAAAAAACCACTTACAATGAGTCAAAAAATTAAAGCAAAATTAGCCAGGAAGGAAAAACTGTGGGTCAGCAGGATGATAAAGAGGGGTCTGTGTGTATGTGTGAGGGTGAGTCCACTACTGTCTGTCTCCCTCCCTCAACCTTCTCTTCCCCTCTTCCCTCCCTCTCTCCTCTCTCCTCTCTGCTGCCTGTTCTGTCCTTTCTCCTACTTCCTTCCCTTCCTGGAGTCCTTCTGACAGCATTCGTCTATGTGGCTTTGTTTCCACTTGTCCATGAACTGCTTAATAAGTAGTTTGTTTTTCATCTTACTTCTTGTCATTTCCCTTGGAGGACAGGCCTGATCCTCTTCCCTTCTCTCAAAATGGAACAGTGGCAGCTCGTTTAATGAAGGAGGCAGTGGCTGCGTGGAGAGCCATTGGCCAATACGGAACCAGAGCAACAGATAAAGCAGTTTAGATCTGTAATCTTAGACCCAAAAGTCAAGGAGGCAACAGCTCCCTCTGGCTCCTAGGAAGAGGGCCCTCTCTGGGCTTGCTCTTGGCAGACAGCAGGAAGCACCACTATGGGAAAAACCTGGGGTATATTTAGTCTGACCTTGTGGGAGCTGGGTAACACATCTGTCCTGGGTCCCAGTGACCCCTCCCTTGATACTGTGGCCAGTGCCTGTTGCCCTCCCCACATTCAGATGAAGAAGGCTCAGCTTCCTGAGTTGGTGCTGCTGGAGGCTCTCACCTCTGACCCTGGCCCTCCCACCCAAGCCTCAAGCCAGTTTAGATAAAGGCTGTGCTAGATAAAAGCGAAGGATAGGCCCAGAGAAGCCAGTGTCTGGGCTAACTGATGGCCCTGGGCATGAACACAAACAATGACAGAAGACTCCCGGAAGAATTTAAGTGACCTGCATATGTTCCCAGTAAGTACTGGGAAGGCATCCAGACCAGGACCCAGCCAGCTGCATGCTCAGCCCTAGAGGCCCTCAGCATGGGCCCACTTCCTTCTCTGAGTCTCAGCTCCCCAGCCTGTAACACCGGAACACAATCTGCCCCATGCTGCAGAGGGTGTGAACGATGGCACTGAGTGAGCTGTGAACACCCTTTAGGAGCACAAAGCACTGAACTGTGTAAAGAATTGTTATCGTTGTATCTCAGTGGCAACTATTAATTCCCTCTCTGATTAAAAGTGAATGTCCTAGTTTGGGGGATTTTTCTCGTAGTTTATTGTCAAGTTGAGTTTGCCCAATTAAAAAAGTCAGTAGGGTTAGGTGAGTGAAAACACAAAGCACATTTATCTTTATACCTGTTGTTCTAGCTGTTTTACGTATCTTCTTTTAGTCACCTAAAGGCCCTGCCATTCTATCATGTATAGAGCATGCGTTACATTTATCAGCATTGCACACCCATTGATAATTGATGATAACTGTATAATCAATTTAGAGGACCAAACACTCAGCCTGGGCTAGAGCCAGGAGTTAAGAATGCCAGTTTCCATCTGTCTCTTCTCATTTGACTAAGTCCACGCAAGAGTGAGCATAAACTGATACAGAGCCTATGGGCCACACATGAGCCAGAGGGATTTGTTTGGCTTTGGAATGAAAGGAAATATACACACACGTGCCCTTTTTGCCTGACTTTGCTCTACTCTGCTTTGTTTTTCTTGGTTGTCAAGAGCCTAGCGTGTGGGCCAGCTGATGGTGCATTTGTCCTCCATGGCACTGTGAGTGCTCACTGTGGGCCCCTGGGGAAGGCTGGTTCCCTTTAGAGAGACACCTGTGTTACACCTGGCCTTGTCGTCAGAAGGCCTGGCTCTGAGCTCTAGGTCTACCTGTACTGGCTCCATGACCTTGGACAAGTCACTTCCCCTAAGTGTGTTCTGGTCTCGCTACCAGTGAAGTAGGGTGGTGGGGACAGGACTGGGGTTCTAGAAGTCTGGTAGGGCTTTTTTCAGGCTGCATAAAGGAGGCCACTTGCCTAGAACTCAAGATCTTCTCTGGCTTCTTAATCCCAGTGCTGGGGGTCGGGGGAGCTGGCTGGTTTTCTCACCCTGTGGTTGAATGTTTGGGAATGGTTCAGCCTTCACTAGCCTGAATCCATGTGATTCAGCCTGCATCCACTGGGGGATCAACACACACAGGAGCCCCACACTGCAGCACTGGGAACAGGGAACAGGTCCCCTCTGAATGTTTGCTTCCAGTCATTCTTCCACAAGGCTTTGGGGAAGAAAGAACAGGGTCAGAGGCAGTGGTGACCCTGGCTCTAAATGCCTGCCTGGGGCCTTTCCTACAAAGTCACTCTCACTCATCTCCCAGGGAGATGCAGTGAAAGTTGGTTCTCAGTTTACTTTGAACTATATCCCAGGGTATTTTTAAGCATCACATTTGTATTCCTCACAGTACTTGCTCAGGTCACATAAAAATGAGTCAGTAATTCTTGGGTGAGGGTCCAGCCTCTGATTGGTTCTTTTGCTGCTGATAAGCCCAGCAAGTAATTGAGTCCAGGTGGGTGGGCGTGAGTGAGTTCTCGTGCCAGGCTCCATGTGCCCCAAGAACAAACACATGTGGTCCCTGACTTAGGATGATTCAGTGTCACAATGGTGTGGAAGCAGTGTGCCTCCAATAGAAACCACACTTCAGATATCAAATGTTGAACTTGAATCTGGGCTAGTGATAGGCAATATAATACTCTTGGAGTTTGGGGCAGCAGCAGCAGGCTGCAACTACCAGTCAGCCCCGCAGTTATGAAAAGCCAATGCTCTGCAATGGACTGAGTTGCTCAGCTAGGATGCTCAGGATAGTGCATTGGATGCATTTTCAACTTAGGATATTTTCGGCTTCTGATGAATTTCTGGGATGTAAGCCAATGAGCGTCTGTAGTTGCACACGGTATTTTCTCATACTGTCTCCAGAGCTCCCTGGAGCCCTGAGGATACTATCCCCAGAGACAGCTAAGGAAGCTGAGCTTCAGATAGAGGAAAGGACTTGCCCAGGCCAGGATCTGGCACCACATCCTAGATTTCGGCACAATGCTATCTCTCCCCTCCACAGATGCAAGCAGACACACCAGCTTTGAGAGACACCCCCTCCTGAGGTGACGTGTGGAGGCAGCTTCCAGGCCACCCTCTCACACACACTTCTCAGCTCCCAGGGTGCCTCAAGGAGGTGCAGATTGGGTTTTTAGAACCCAATGACTGAGGCCCACAGGGTGACTTAGCTTTGCTGAAGCCCTGAGCCAGAAAACAGGCAGTGAGAAGAGCCGGGAGAGGGAGGGGTCAAAGAGCAGACTGCCACTGGCTGGAAGGAGAGCAGCAGGAATTTAGGATGTTCCTGTAGCACCCAGGAATCCAGACCCATCTGCAGGGAGCTCTGTGATGTTAAGACTTGGGCTCAGACTTGGGCAGAGAGGCAGGAACAGGGAGTCCTCCAGAGAAGCAAAAACATTTTGTCCTCAAGCCTTCTCAATCTGTTCAAGACAGGAAATTCCTAAATTCTCTGGAGGCAACCAACTCTCCCCACCACTGCAGCCCAGTAGGGGAAATAAGATAGATATATGCATTTCCAATACTGGGCCCTCGATCCCTCTCCCAGGATCTTCAGCTAAGGCTCCTTGGCTGCCCTCTGTCAAAGATTGAGGCCTGAGTTTCAGGCATGGGGGATGCAGTAGTTACCCAAGAGCCCCAATCTGTCATTAGAGACCATGGTCTGAACTGTTCCAGTCACTCTTGTACTCCTGCTCCTTGCCCTCCCACCAGCACCCGCTTTGGGGGAAACTTTCAGCCTCTGTCCTTCCACAAGCCCAGCGGCTAGGCAGACAGAGCCTGAGTTCATTTTCAGTGGCTGCTGACAAAAATTCAGTAGCAAGTTTGGAGTTAGGTCTTGCCCAGGTGGGGAGAACACCTTGGAAACTGTCCCCAGGGCTCCCAGCATCCTAAAGAAAGTCTGGTGGTTGTGGCCCTGAGCATAGAACCCCCAAACACCTGAGTTCCTCTCCCAAAATCTTTGATTTTTAGAGATCTCCTAGCTATATTAATTTGTATTCTGTTACTATAACAAAACACAGGAAACTGGGTCATTTTTAAGGAAAAGAGATTTACTTTGGCTCCTGGCTCTAAAGATCTAAAAGCATGGCACCAGCACCAGCTCCCTTCTGGTGAGGAACTTGTGCTGAATTATATCATGGTCAAAAAGTAGGAAGGAGAAACAGGTGAGAAGCAGCAGTCTGCTTTCCTGCTAACTACTAATCCAGATTGAGAGCCTTACCCAGTCCTTGAGAAAGATGTTAATCCGTTCATGAGGGCAGTGACCCTATGATTTAATCACTCCCAGAGATTCCACCACCCAATACCACCAATATGGAAATCAAATTTCAACCTGATGAACTGGGAATGTAGCTCAGTAGTGGAGCACCTAAGTTTTGGTGAGTTCAAACCATAGCACTAGCCCTCCAGGTCACAAGCCTTGCTACCACCAAAAGCAGAAACAAAAAAAGCTTAAATGGACTTATTGAAAGTCAAAACCCCCTGGGCGTGGTGGCTCACGCCTGTAATCCCATCACCTAGGAGGCTGAGGCAGGAGGATTGTGAGTTCAAAGCCAGCCTCAGCAATTTAGCGAGGCCCTAAGCAACTCAGTGAGACCCTGTCTCTAAATAAAATACAAAATAGGGCTGGGGATGTGGCTCAGTGATGGAGTGCCCCTGAGTTCAATCCCCGGTTCAAAAAAAAAAAAGAAAAGAAAACCCCCTGCTCACAGGACCAGGGGGGCAATGAACACTGGGCATCTGAGGGCTCATCCTGCATGTGAAGTAGACAACCCTTATCTCCTCAGAGACTGGGATGAGGCCAGCCTGGAGGAAGATTCCAAGAATGAGAGAAAACCTTTAGTGAGTTCATCTCCACAGGGACCTGAATGGGAATGGACCAGGTTATACCCAGAAAGTTGCTCTGGTTTCTGTCCTTCCCTAGCTGTCCCTCCCTCTCAGATGGATTTTGTGTGGGTGTGTGAGGTGTTATTGATGTATAGTAAGCTGCATGTATTTATGGATTTTAATTGGATGAGTTTTGACATGTTTACCTTTATGAAACCTTTAGCATGACTTTAAAAAAATGAATATCTCCATTACTTATTTCCTCATGCCCTTTATAATCCAGCTCTGCAGTGCCTGCCCCAGGTACTCACTGATCTGCTTTCTGTCCTTAAACTTTATTTTGTAGAATTTTGTATGAATGGACTCACCCAATATGTACTCTTTCTTTGTCTGGCTTCTTTCATTCAACGTAATTACTGTGAGATTTATCCCTCCTGTGGTGCCTATCAGCGCTTCATTCCTTTAGTTGCTGTGTGGTATTCTGTTATATGGGTAGATCATAGTCTTTTTGTTTGTTGGTCTGTTTTTGAGTATTGGGTCATTTCCAGTTTGGAGGTCTTGTGAATCAAACTGCTATGACTATTTGTATACAAGTCTTTGTGAAGATATGTGGTTTCATTTCCCTTGAGTAAATATCCAGGAGTAGAATGATTAGATTATATGGGAAGTATATGCTTAACCTTTTAAGGAACTGCCAAGTCTGTCTTTACACTCCCACTAGCAATGTATGAGAGGTCCATGCTGCTCCACATCTTGGCCAATATCAGTTCATGGGATGGTCAATCTTGGTCATTTTAACCATTCTAAAGAGTGTATTATTGCTGTGCTGGGGTTGAACCCAGCGCCTTGTACATGCTAGGTAAGCACTCTACCACTGAGTTACACTTCCAGTCCGATAGTTTTTTTCGTTTTGTTTTTAAGGTACAAAATTGGGTTGGGGATGAGCTGAGTGGTAGAGCACATGCTTTGCAAGTATGAGACTCTAGGTTCAGTACCCAGCACCAAAAAAGGGGAGTAAGAGGAAAAGGAAAAGAATTTACCTATTTGCTTGTATATATGGTATACATAGATCACCTCTGGCAAAATGAACAAGTAACTGAAAATTGATTGCCTCTGGGGAGACCTGCTTGCCTAGCTGGGGAATGGGTGAAAGACTTTACACAGACTCTTTTGCACCTTTTGACTTTTGTGCCGTGTAAACATATCACTTATTCAAAAAAGTAAACAAATTTAATGGAAAAAAATAACCTCATAAGACACCAGGTAGTAGATTCCTTCTAGAGGTTTCCTGAGGAAGCAGAGCCTGGTTTGTGTGTGGCTCTAAGGAGATCTCATTGGTCATGCCCTGCCCTCTGCAAGAGTGTTGTCATGTCAAGGAGAGAAACAGGGCACATCTGGTTCCTCCCAAGGATCTCTAGTACCTCCAAACACTCTTAAAGCAGTTAGAACTCTGCATAGCTTATTAGTCTCTTTGTTGAATGAATGAAGGAAATAATGCTCACCCAATATTCTGTTGTCTACCATACAGAAAAGAAGAGTGAAGGAAAGAGTGGCCTTCTGCCTCTGTCTCCCAACACACCTGTGGCACCCATCTTCCTACAGGGCCTCTCTGATCTCAAAGTCATGGATGGAAGCCAGGTCACCATGACAGTTCAGGTGTCAGGTCTGTCTCTCTGTCTTTCTCCTTGTGATGTTTCTGAGAGGGGCCATGATTACAGCACGGGTGTTGTTCCCCAAGGCCCTGCTCAGAACGTTGACCCTCCAGGAAATAAGCATAGGGCCTCCAGGCAATGGACCCAAAGAAGAGAGGCCTCTTGGCTTCTCTCTTCTGCCTCTCTAGATCGAATTTTCTAGATTCAAGGTTAAATGAACTGGGGGAAGAAGATAGCCAGAGCTAGAGGGGTGAGGGATTAATCTGAATCATTTGTGGCCAGTATAGCAGGAAAGCACTGAAGACTGGTGCAAAACCAGATTGTGTGAGAACTTTACAACTCTCAGAAGGTGTTCTCAGTTGCTCTGTTCAACTTTAAAGGTGAAAAGATAGAGTAGAGGTCCTTCTAAAAGAGGAGCTTGTGGCCAGCACCACAGTCTGAAATATGATCTTTGGTAGAGATGAGCAAGAGTAGCCCAGGGAAGCTCCTGGCTGGGGGCAGCCATAGTTGCCACTGAGTGCCTTGGCTACTAATCCCATGCCTCTGACAGCTTGGAGGTCACTTCCCTGGTTTTTTAGTTCCTCTTGAACTTTAGAAGCAATGAAGATGACTTGTGAGAGAACCCATGAGCTCTCCCTTGTGGGATGCTCAATGGTCTCCCTTTTCCTGCAGTTTGGAAGTCATCCTGTAACAGCCCCAAGACAGACAGCTGAGGCCCCTGCCCTATCCATATGCACCATACCACTCATGGAGTCCTCCAGTTGGAAGAGACTGGAGGCACTTTACACCTGGCCACCAGGCATATAATGTTTGACCCAGCAGACAGATGGCCCTCTGCTTGCTCTTAAGCCTCTGCAAGGACTGATGCCCTGACCTGCCCCAGCAGTCTATTTCAGGGACCTTTCTCTTCTGAAAGCAGAGCTTGACAGTCAGGTCTTACATCAGAGGAAACCTTCACCATCAGCCATTGTTTTATGTCCCAAAAAATTCCAGAAAAAATAGATTGGTGAAAACTGACAGTGCTGTCCACCAAGAGCCGTGTTTGGAAATCCTGTGCAAGCTGGTGTCCTGGAATGGCATTTGTATGGTAGCAAAATGAAATGCTAATTGGACTTTTCTTCTGGTGACAATCTGCAAGGAAGTTACTATGAAGTCACCATTACTTGCCCTGGATACCTCGTGTGGGTAGTGCAGATCAGAAAACATGCAGTTTGAACCCAGTAATCCGCTTAGTAGTATCAAGCCATTTGAATTCTAATTTTAAGAACCATTCTTCCTGGGGTTTTTATTTTCTTTTTTCCATCTCCAAAATCATATTTTCACTTCAGTTCTTTCTGTTTTCCCCAAATCTATTGTTTAATAATCACAATAAACATATATTTGGTATTTTCTTTGTGTCACATCTTATTCTAATGGGCAGCTAAAGTAGGTTTGGTTCATTCATGTATTCTTCCCAACAAGCCCACAGATACATACTATTAGAATCCCTATTTTTCAGATGGGGAAACTGAAGGTGTAGAGAATTTAGTAGAATATTTAATAAGATATTACAATATCAACTGGGTGTGGTGGCACATGCTTATAATCCCAGCACCTCAGAAGGCTGAGATAGGAGGATCACGAGTTCAAAGCCAGCCTCAGTATGTTAGCAAGGCCCTAAGCAATTCAGGAAGACCCTGTCTCTAAATAAAATACAAAAAAGGGCTGGGGATGTGGCTCAGAGGTTAAGTGCCCCTGGTTCTATGCTGGGTACCAAAGAAACAAAACAACAACAACAAAAAAATATTACAGTATCAACTGCAGAGTTGTCACCTGGCCAAGGAAGTCCCTCCCTGAATCAGTTCCCCACTTCTCTCGGTTCAGGGAATCCGCCCCCTGAGGTCATCTGGCTGCACAATGGGAATGAGATCCAAGAATCTGAGGACTTCCACTTTGAACAGAAAGGCAATCGACACAGCCTTTGCATCCAGGAAGTGTTTCCAGAGGACACAGGCACATACACCTGCGAGGCCTGGAACAGCTCCGGCGAGGTCCGAACCCAGGCTGTTCTCACGGTGCAAGGTGAGGCTTAAGCACTCTGGAGAGGGGGGTGCTGCCCTGGTCTCCCCCAAAGCAATGTGAAGAGGAGCAGACTGCAGGAGCTGGCTCTGGTCCCATCCCAGCACCAGAGGCAGCTCCCTATCCTCCATCTCAAGCTCTGGCTAAGAGGGCAGCACTCTACCCCGCAAGCCTTCTGAAGTCCCTGCCCTCTCTGGGCTATCGGTGACAAGATGGATAGAGTACTAAGAGTGGAGTCTGTGATACATGTAGTTTGGCAACAAGAGCTTTCAAGACAGGTTATGGGCATACTGTCCTTGCCCTTAGAGAGACTGTTTTTGAGAGGAAAGGTAAGTTAAGCATACAGACAGCAAGGAACAGCTATCTGCTAGTCAGACACATCTGATGCAGATCTTCAGCATCCAGCCTAGTGCCTGCACCTTCTGGGCTCTCCCCTTGGTTTGGGAGTATTCATCTTAAAGCTGTCCTCTGAGAACATACATAATCCAGACCAATTTGCAAGAAGAAAGGTGTGCTGAGTTTGTATGTCCAATTGAAATGGTTTCTGGACTCACTGTTCTCTGTAACACCCTGTCTTCCCCTCTGCCACCATGGAGGACGTTGTGCATGCCTGTGCTGAAGGGCCTCCCTCTCTAGCTTTACCCTTTGCCATATTCTAGAGCCCCAAGATGGCACCCAGCCCTGGTTCATCAGCAAGCCTCGCTCTGTGACGGCCTCCCTGGGCCAGAATGTCCTCATCTCCTGCGCCATAGCTGGTGACCCCTTTCCTACTGTGCACTGGCTCCGAGACGGCAGAGCCCTCTCCAAACACACTGTCCATTTTGAGGTACTACAGAATGAAGACGTGTTCACCCTGGTTCTAAAGAATGTGCAGCCCTGGCATGCCGGCCAATATGAGATCCTGCTCAAGTGAGTCTGCATGTCCTGCCAGCCTCCCCTTCCCCCATTCCCCCAAGATTCCTGGCTCCCTTATCCTGAGACTGGGCTGCCAGAGGAAGTACAAGCTTATGTGGGGGTTGGACTTCTAGGTGAAGCAAGTGCAAGCTTGGTGTAGCTGACAAATTTGATTCTTACACTAGAGTAGAATAGATTCTCATGGAGAACCTTTCCTTCTGAGCACAGTTCCTCAGAAGTCTCTGTCATATTACATTCTGGATTTTGCATATTATGTTGTATATGGAAGATAAAAAGGAGGCAGTAAAGGACTAAATGTGGAAACAGGAAGATAGAGGGAATGTATTTGTTATCTATTGCTGTGTAACAAATGACCCCAAACTTTAGCAACTTGAAACGTAACATTTATTATCACAATTTCTCTGATCTAGTGTTAGTCTGTTTTCCATTAGGATAATGAAATACTTGAGACTGGGTAGCTTTACAAAGAAAAGAGGTTGATTTAGCTTATAGTTTTGGAAATCCAAGATTGGGTGCTGCACCTGGTGATGGCTTCTTGCTGGCAGAGTCCCAGGGTGGCACAGAGCATTACATGGCAAGAGACAGGGAGCACACTTGTGACCTGGTGTCTGTGTCTGTCTGTCTGTATCTCTCTCTCTCTCTCACCCTCTCTTCTTATATGGCCACAGTATTCAATCTTGGCTACCCCCCCATGACCTTATCTAATCTTAATCACCCAAAGACCTCACGCTAAACACCATGGCTGGATTAAATTTCCACCCTATTAATACCTCACAATGGAGATTGAATTTCAACACATGAGCCCTTGAGGGGCACACTGAAACCATATCCAAACCATAGCAGTTGGGAATTTGGAAGCAGCTGAACTGGGTAGAAGCAGTTGAGTTCTCAGAAGGACTGAGGTCTCTGAAGGCTAAATTGAGACTGGAAGATCTGCTTCAAAGGTGACTTGGCAAGAGGCCTTGCCTCCTTGCCATACAACCTCTCCACAGGGCAGCTTGAGTGTCTTCATGACATGACAGCTTTCCCAGAGCTAGTGACCCAAGAGAGCACAAGTCTGAACTTGCAGTGTCACTTATGACCTACCCTGGGAAGTCACACACCATTACTTCTGATATTTCAGCTGCTAAAAGTGAGTAACCAAGTATAACCATGCTCAAGAGAGGAGAATTAAGTTCCACCTGTTGGAGAGGCATTTCAGAGAAGGTGGAGACACTTTTAAACCAGTGTAGGAAGGTTAGTTTTCCCCATTCCTCTTTTCTGACCTTTTTGAGGTCTTGCTAGATTACATGAGAAGGTAAGCACCGTGAAGGCACACCACTGTGTCCCATGTCTAGAAAAATATCTGTCCCATAGTAAGCACTTGGCAGTTACTTGTCAAATGTTCTTTTATCTTTAAAATTCTCCAACTCTTAAAATTTTTTGGCAGCCTGGATTGATAGAGGCAGAATGCCTGCCTTGGGCCCCTGGGTTGGTGTAAGCATTGAAGAATGCTTATCCACACCTTGACCTGCAAACAGGAGGTTGTGCCACGTCCTGCAGATGGTTAGACCTGCCCTGGCTTGGCTGCCTGGCCACTTTGCAAGGAGCTTTCTTTCCCTGTCTCTATCAATTCCCCATTCTGAGCCCATCATGCTCAAGGCTCTGAGCTACAAATGGGCTACATGCCAAGGCTACTGCCACGATGGGTCATGATGCCTACAATAATTGAAAAACCTCAATATGCACCCCATCCCCTTGGGTCCTTTTGAACACATACTTTATACTTGTATCAGTTAGCTCTTACTGCATAACAAACTATCCCAATACTTAATGGCATTTAAAAAAATAATTATTTTTTTAAAAAGCTATGTATTATGTCTTAAGAGTCTTTGAGCCTACTGGGGAGATCTGCTGATCTGGGCAAGACTCAGTGGATCTCAGCTGAGCTCAGTGGCCTGCTTGTGATTCTGCCATCAGCAGTGTGCTCAGGATATATCAACTGCCTTTTTCCTTGTTATGACCAGGAGGGCAAATCTGCTTTCAAATGAGGAGACCCCACTCTTACTCTGTAGACGAATATAAAGGATGGAAACTGATTCAATGTGAAAATGCTTGCTGATGAGCTCTCTGTATAAAAGGAGTAGATAATACTCAGGGTAAGCAAGCCGGATATCTTAAGAGGAGATGGACTTTTTGTGGTATTTTGAGGAAAAAGAAAAGCTGATGGCCAATGAGAAGGGGCTTGACTGTTGAATTGAGGGAGCAAAAGAGGGTCGGGGGTGAGAAGGGAGGGCAGAGCAAAGGGCTATGGGAAGTCTGCCAGGCCAGAGAGGAGGGTTGCTTTGGGAGGTCAGCAAGCAGACTGTCTGGGGCCAGCTGAGGACAGTCATAAAATTAAGACTTTCCTCAGCTGGAAGGGATTTCAAAAGTTATCTAACCTCCTCCTCATTTAATAATTGGGAAAACTGAGGTCTCGGTCATGGACTTGCTCATAACCACCCAAAGGCCATGAGTAGAGCCCAAGTCCAGCCCTTATCTTTTGATTTAAATTGAATGCCCTTCTTTTCTAATGACCCAGTTTGGTGAGTTTTGGTCCAGTGCACTGGGAACTGGGGGACCTGGAAAGTGGCATCTCCATCCCTGCAGCCCTTGCTTCTTCTCCCCCACCGCACAGTCTGGCCTTTTCATTCCTATGGGAGGCTGTCACCCTGACCTTGGCTTTGTCCCCAGCTGAGAAGGAGCAAGTCAGTGGAAAGTTCTCCTGGGGAGTATGTGCCAGGCCTGCCGGGGGCCTCATTGACGTCCCACTTGCCTTGTCCCAGTGGAAATCAGACCTAGACCCACGAGTAATGCCTTTCATGGAGGAAGCTGGGTGGCTGGGAGGAAACCTGGGGTGTGGGGGCAGGAGAGGTAGTCCTGTCTGTCCCTGCTAAAGTCTTGAGGCTTGTATGGATGGGTTTCTACCTCCCCTTCCCTTGCCTGGCTCTCACTCCTACACTGAAAGGGAAAATAGCAAAGTCAGCTCCAAATTCCAGCTGACATGTTCGAAAAATTGATACTTGCCAGGAAGTTGGTTCTCTGAACTAATTTTGTGTCTAAAGTCATTCCAGTGGTTGGAGTTCAAGACTCCACAACCAGAAAGTGGGCTTCTTGTTCAGGGCTTGGGAAGTGGAGGCCAGAGAGCTCTGTAAGTTTGTGGAAGGTGTAGCACATAGGGTGATAGCCCATGTCCCCTGTGACAGCACCAGGACAGGCCTCAGCCTTAGCCGCAGACCTGAGCTCGTAGCCAGGTGTGTAAAAATGTTAAGACGCTGTTAGGTTACCTGATTAGGTTACTTGGAGTGTGGCCCAAGACAAGAGGCCTTCTGACCTTTGTAGGCTCCAAATGAACACGTGATTTGTCTTAAAGGACCAGTGGAAATTTAATTTTCCATCTGTAGGAATAGTTGTCCTAGCAGATAGCCTTAGTATCCCAGTTCTCTGCCCTGAGTGGCCCCCGTGCCTCAGGATGAGGCCTGGGGTGTATTGAGCCTGAGGCCTTGAGAGACTTATCTATGCCTGCGCTCCTCACATTGGGGACAGATCCTGGCAAATGACAGAAGCCCTTACCTCCTTCCTCCAATGAAAGATAGAGTGAACTTCAGCTCAGGGGACAGGGTTTCCCATTGGTTAAAGCCTCGAGTGGTGTGGCCAGCATAAAGTGGGGCCATCTGGTCAGCATCTGCTCCTGATTTCTGCATCTGGGCTATGTTCTACTTGTCACAGGAGGAAACTCAACTGAAGATGTGTCAAAAAGGGCTACTGGGTAAACACAGCCCTTGGGCATCTTGTTGTCCTGCTTCATGCCAACCCTGGACACCACAACGCTGTGCTTGGAGTAAAACTGGGAGAAGAATGGCCTAATGCTGGCCAGCAGCCTAATAGAAGTGGGGTGCCAGGGGCCGGGCCTCAACCCCAGCATACCCTTGTGTAGTTGTTCTATGAGTTGCCTGAGCCCTGGAAGCTTTTGTGAACATTGAGAGCTCAGGGTACTCTGCAGGCCCTTGCCAGGCTTTTGAGCCAAGGACAACTCTAGGTCCTGAAGTTCTTCAGGCATGAGGCCCCTTAAGTCAGTGTCCTCTGACAGCCTGAGCCTTAAGGAAGGGACAGGGGAGGAGATAGGAGTAAAAGGTCTGAGGTCTCAGGAAGTCACCTGCATTGTCACAGCAAGGGGCACCATGCAGCAGGACAAAGAGGGAACACTGACAGGCAAGAGGTGGGTTGGAAAGCGGCAAAGCTCCACCTCTCCTTGCTTGACATGGGTCCCAGTGTCAAAGGGTGAGATGACCCTGAGCCCCCATGGGGTACCAGTGTGTATCCTCTGGGAGGCAGACCGGGCAACCGCGGCAGCAGGACACACCAGGCACATGCACAGATGCCTGTTCCTGTGCATGGGACTTAGGCATGTGTCCGTATTCTCAAACTCAGACCTGGTGCCTCCTGGGGGAGCCCCACGTGTGTGTGATTGGCATATCCCTCTTCACAGAGACTCACACATATCCATGAACAGAGCTGTCCTGAAAGATGAGTGTGTAGTCAGAGGTCTTAGATTCAGTTAGACCCAGGCCCACTCCCCACTAGTTAGCTCTGAGTTTAAGTAGATTCCTCAGTCTTTATAAGATTCCCTATAAAAACAGTGCCAACCTAATCTTTTTTAAGTTTAAATGAGACGGATTATGAAAGGAAGCTGTCACAGAGCTAGGCAAGTCTGTACTGGGGTCTGGGCCACACTTGCCCCCTGCAGTGCTAATAAGACGAGTGCATTCAGGAAACCGAATGGGACCCCTAGAGTCCTGGCACTGTCTTGTGTAAACCCTTGAGTCTCCTTTCCTGTCCTTTAGAATGGGCATAGCCTTGCTTTGCCTCTCTGGCATGTTGGAGAGAACAAGAAAGACAAAGGGTGTGGAAGACACAAGAGTCTGACTTGTGAAACACAGGCCTTGGGTTCCTGGAGTCCCTTTGGCTTCCAGACACGCCACACCAACTGGTCAGGGCTCAGAAACGCCAGCAGAGGGCAGCCTTGTGGAGCCAGAGGGACCATATGTGGTAAATCCCCAGCAGGGCCTTTATTCCCCTCCTGTTGATTAAGTGATTGATGGTATTATATGCTTCCAAAAAAATATTATCACTTCTAGTTGCCTATCTTAGCTGCTCTTCAGAAACTTTCCTTTTCTTTTTTTTTAAATAAGAGCTGGGAAAAATAAAGGTTGACCTTGGGGTGAGGGAGTTCTGACCTAAATCTACGTCTGGAATACATAGCACAGCTAAGCCTGTGATCTCTGTATTCCCTGGTGGCCAGCCAGCCCTCGACCAAGTTTATGCTTGTCTTATGCCCCTCATGGCCCTGGGCTGAGCAGGCCCTTTGCCCAGGGTGTCTCTTGATCCTTATTGGCCCCTTGAATTCTTTAGGAACCGGGTTGGCGAATGCAGTTGCCAGGTGTCACTGATGCTGCAGAACAGCCCTGCCAGAGCATCCCCATGGTGAGTGCCCCAGCAGTCTCAGGCCAGGCCCCGGTTACCACCCGCACCTTCCTCCTGGCCCCAGCAGCCCCAGCCCAGCAGCCCCACACTGTTTGCATCCTCAGGCTGAGGCTGCCAGAACCAAAAGGGAGAGATTGGAAGGGAATGAGAGAGGGAGGGCAGAGGAAAGGAGGGGGCGATTTTTTTTTGCACACACCCTTATAAGGCTACTGAAGTCATTACCGATATAATAAACCAACTAAGCAAGCGAGTGCCTCTCACCAATGTTCCCTTCTATAAACACAGCTTGGCCGGCCCCCACCTCCCCTTCCCCCTCCTCTCTACCCTCCGCCCTCGGGGATTTGCTCTCCCCTGACGTCTCTGGCTCTCCCAGCCCCTTTTCCTCTTGCTACTTTCCTTTTTCTCTTCACTGGTTCCAGGGGGCGGGAGCCTGCCAGCTGTGAGGGCCTTTGTGGTAGAGGAGCTGGTGCTGATGGTGGTGGTGACCGTGATGGGACCCTGAGGACTGACTGGCCTGCAAGAGGGCAGGACTGGCCAGAGGAGGAAGACTGTGAGGACGTGCGGGAGCTGCTGAAGAGGCGTGTGGAGACCAGGCTCCACACAGAGGAGGCCATCCGCCAGCAGGAGGTGGAACAGCTGGATTTCCGTGACCTTCTGGGGAAGAAGGTAAGCACCAAGACCCTGTCAGAAGAAGACCTGAAGGAGATCCCAGCTGAGCAGATGGATTTCCGCGCCAACTTGCAGCGGCAGGTGAAGCCAAAGACTCTGTCCGAGGAAGAGAGGAAGGTGCACAGCCCCCAGCAGGTTGACTTCCGCTCTGTCCTGGCCAAGAAGGGGACTCCTAAGACCCCGGTACCTGAGAAGGCACCACCTCCAAAACCTGCCACACCTGATTTTCGCTCAGTACTGGGCAGCAAGAAGAAATTACCAGCAGAGAATGGCAACAGCAGTGCTGAGTCCTTGAGTGCCAAGGCAGTGGAAAGTCCCCAGCCTTTGAGCAACGCACAGCCTGCAGGGTCCCTGAAACCTGTGGGCAATGCCAAGCCTGCCGAGACCCTGAAGCCCGTGGGCAATGCCAAGCCTACTGAGACCCTGAAGCCCATGGGCAATGCCAAGCCTGCTGAGACCCTGAAGCTCATGGGCAATGCCAAGCCTGCCGAGGCCCTGAAACCAGCTGGGAAAGAAGAACTGAAGAAGGAGGTTAAGAATGATGTGAACTGCAAGAGAGGGGCCTCAGATAATGAGAAAAGACCAGAGAGCCAAGGGACAGCCCCAACTTTCAAGGAGAAGTTACAAGATGTCCATGTGGCAGAGGGTGAAAAGCTGCTACTCCAGTGCCAGGTGTCCTCTGACCCCCCGGCTACCATCACCTGGACACTCAATGGAAAGACACTCAAGACCACTAAGTTCATCATCCTCTCCCAAGAAGGTAAATGAGTGTGGGGTTAGGGAAGACAGGGACCCTGTACCAGGGCCATTTTCAGCTCATGGAGCCTCTGTCTGGTTGATGACCACTCATGGCACATAGCCTGAGTTGGAATGCCAGTCTCTGTTCCCCCTCATTTATAGGGTACGTTTTCTGCTCAGGGGCCTTGTGTACATGCCCCTTGCTGAGGGTGATGACTGGGTCTCTGATCCTTGTGGCACAAGCCTCTGTCTTGGTGCCTTCTGGCAGAATTCTGTCATAGCACCCCCACCCGTGGTTCCCCAGAATTGAAGTGGGCCTGAGCAATGCCCATCAACCCCAACATGAAGAGAGCTCTGTTTGTAGGCTGGGAAATGGGGTTGAAGGGGCTCTGGGCTGTGAAAGCAGTTTGGGATGGGGGAAGAGCATGCAGGGCAGCATGGCATGGGACTCTGAGTTGGGGTCAACAACATCTTGAGTCTTGAGAGTGTTGTGGGTTTGAAGGAACCTATGTGGGAATCCAATCCCCAATAGCACATACACGGACAGAGCTGCTTGCTTCCTAATTTGGATGAGACTTTTGTTTGCTGGTATTTCACATTCTTGAGTGGTTGGGGGGGTGGCAAATCCTGCGATCTGTGGCCTTTTGGGGTCTGCAGTTCTCAGGTGGGCTACTTTATACCTAGAAAAGAGAGGGGATGAGAGGAGGTTTTTCCCTGGCCCCTCAATTTGATTGGAAGTGTTTTAATAAATTCCAAGCCTGGGCAGGAGCTCAGAGGCCAACAGAGAGCCCACACCCCACTCTGGTGGCCAGCAGAGGGATAGTGTCCTGCCTAAGCTGGAGGATGCCACTGGGGGCTCTGGCTAAGGCAGAGCATGAAGAAGTTCCCCAGGAAGTGGCATTTACCTCTGAAGGGCAGAGGGCAGCCACTGCAGAGGCCAAATGAACAGTCCCAGCAAATGCAGGCTGGTGGAGACAGCAGAATGCTCTTCCCTCTGCTCTGTTCGGGCCATCCTCTGGTCACACCCCTCTCACCTATCCCTTGCCCCTCATCCCCCTATCTGCCTCCCAATTACAGCTTGGGAGGAAGCATTTGAAGTAGCAGTGTCCCTGTTGCACACTCTGCATCTCTGACAGCAAATTTGGAACAGTCAAGCATGTTGAATCTAAATGCTGAAGGGGAAATTGGAAATTTCTCTCAGCAGAGAGAAAACTGTTGTATTTACAAACATGTTCACACAGTAACTTTTTCACATGGATGTCCCCAGATTGTCAGAGTCCTCTGGAAGGCATCTTCTCTATCCCCCAGCCTCTGCTAGCTCAGCCTCTGTGATATCTACACTCAGTTGGTCATGGGGGATCACTAGAGTGGGGCAAACACGTGTCCAGGGGAGTGGATGCCACAGCCTTCCCTGTGCCTTGGTCAAACTGATAGGAAACTTGAACCAGGAGGGTCTCCTGGTTACTTCATAGTGATCTTTCTGGGCAGGGTGGAAGGTGGGCAGCCACCATCCTTGGAACATGTGCAGTGACATGTGAGGTTCATGACTGCCCCAGCCTTGGTAAATAGTGGCAGGGAGGATGAGGGAATAATGCCCAAAGCCACATAACCCTGGGACCTGTGTGGGGTTTAAACCAGAGCCACCATTAAGCCCAGTGGCCACTTATAAACAATGCTACCAACTAAGGAGTGTGAGGTAGACCCCAGCCTTGACCTCAGAAGCACTTCTGAGCCATTAGCCACTGACTTCCCATGCTCTTGACTACCTGGAATATTGTCTGCTGGTCACTGGTTGTTAAAGAGCTCAGAGACCGCACCTCCAGCATTGCCTGCCGGAGAATCTGCCCCAAAGGCAATAGTTGGGTCCAGAGCAGCAGCAGCAGCAGAAGTGATTAAAAGACAAATAGAGACTAGGAGGGGGGATCACAGAGATAATCCCAAACCAAACTTAAAACAATATTCTCAATATTTTAAAATGAGAATAGCTTGCATCAGTTGAACACCAGATATTGTCCTAGGCATCTTAACATTTCCCATTCACTTAGTCCTCACAACTACTATGATTTCCCTCTAACAGAATTAGTACCTTGCCCAGTGCTGCACAGCTCCTAAGTAACAGCTGGGACTTGAACTCAGGTAGTTGCATTTCCATGCCTAGACAAAAAAAAAACAAAAAACAAAAAAAGAGGGCAGGGGGCATGGCTCGCATATGTGAGGCCCTGAGTTCCATCCCTAGGGGCTGGGCGGGGTGAGAGGGGGATGATGTCTCCTGTGGTTGCCAAGTTTCTGGTATTTTCCCTGCAATGGAGGAAGTAGACCTTGAAATGGGCCTATCTTGCCACAGTAGAGGGGAGAGTGCCTTGTCTCAAAATAACCCTGCTTTCTGTCCCTTCAATTACCATTTCCATAAGAGCCCCTGTTTTGTTGGGGGAAAGTGTGCCTCAAGGCCTTAGCAGCTGCCACTGTGACAGGTCCTACTATGAGAGAGAACCTGTTCTCAGTGGATCTGGAGAGGGAACACAGGCTCACAATGATAGAACTGTTGGAGCCAATTGCCCAAAGGGTGTCTGAAGGAACAGGAGCTAAGTGCAGGGACCACAGGGAAAGGGCCTTGGGAAAGCCCTGGGCCTCCTCTGAGCCCTAAAGTCACTGGACAGGCAGCAGGGAAGTGGCAGGGGGCCTGTGGCAACAGAGGCAGGCTGCTCCTAGCCCATCTGGGCTGCAGAGGGTTACTTGTCCCCAACTTCATCCTATATCATGCCAAGGAGCTCAAGTCTAAAAGCAATAGGGAGTTTTGTGCAAGATTCTGGAGTGAGGAGCTTTGTGCACAAAGTTGGGTTTTAGAGGTTTGGCTGACTCCATGTGCAAATGACAAGCATAGAACCTACTGAAGGGGTCAGTGAGAAGGCTGGTGAGGCCTCAACCAGCACAGTAGCCATGGCCACCCACAGGAAAGAACCAGTGCAAAAAGCAAGGGGAGAAGTTATAGAATCTGTCACCTGGTTTGGTGGGCAGGTTGGGGGCAGGCTAGGTAGGCCAGAGGAGGGAATGGCAAACTACTGAATGAGGGTATCTCGGCCACAAGGATGATGTCAGTAGAAATAAAGATGCTGATAGTTTGAGGTGGTTCATGGAGGAGGAAGAAGGAATTGTCTATGCCCATCTCCTAATCCTTCCCACCCCTCAGCACCTCCCTGCCCCATCTCCTGGCTATGAACCTTCTGGCCCTACTGCATTGACCCCCAATCCTGTGATCTCTTCTATCGAAATTCACCATCTCTGGATGTTTCCTTAGACCTCTGTAACCATTTCAGCCAAGAAAGATTTGCACCTTCCTCCCTCCCCCATCAGCCTGTATATCTGGTATACAGTTGGACACTGTTTATAGGCTTCAGGGGCTTCTCTGATGTCTGTAGCTTGGATCAGCCTCAGAACCTGCAGACCACCTCCCCAAACAGAATTACATCCACTCCCATAGGCCTGAGGAAATCCTGAGGTTTGACACCCATTGGTTGCAGTTCACCAGCAGTTAATACTAGGACAGTCACGTGTGTCCTTCCTCCTTCTGCATCCCCAGAGCTGCAGACTGCTACCAACTGGGCCTGCCCTCCAGAGACAGGCATCCAGGCCTCTCTTCCTAGAGCTGTCTTAGCTGCAGGATGGGAGGCAATGGCCCTGGGAGACCAGAACTGGCCTGCTGTGACCCTGAGAAGTGCTTTTATCTTCATGCTTTACTTGCTGCCTCCCCCTCTGAGCATTTCTCCTAGTCGAATAATGAGGACTCATTTTTGTTGCTGTTATCAAGGGATGGTTCATTCTTAATTGCCTTCTAGGCAGAATCTTATGCAGGCTTTTTGCAAACTTGTGAAAGTCCATCCTCCAAAAGTATAATTCTGCAGTATCTACTGTATGCAAGTCCTTGTTCTGGTCCCTTCCATTGTATGTATAATCCACTCAATGATGAATTAGGAATTTTTTTTCTTCTGGAAATTTTCTTACCTGTTCAACAGTAGGTTATATTTGATTGTGTGTTCATAACTCTTTTTCTTGCAAAGGTCCTGCCAGATCACTTGCTGCAGAAATGTACCTTTGTCATTCTCAGGATGGCAAAAATAATGATGATGATAATAATAATAATAATTTTATTGCAGCTGCATTCCAGACTCAGGAAAAGCATTCCTGGCAGACATGGTCACTGCCCTCAGAGCTGTATTTCAGCAATGTTCTTGAGAGAGGTGCTTTGGCACTAATGAGCTCAGGGTGACTTGGGAGCAGAGGAGAGGTGCACTAGGGCTGGAGGCATAGGAGTGACAAGAAGGGCACCATGCCCGAGGAGGTGGCCTGGAGGTGAGTCGTACTGTTGGTCTGGGCCTGCCAGGGGGACCAGGTCAGGGAGGGCCTGGTGACTGAGGCAGCTTCCTAGCAGAGCCTCCAGCACTTCAGACTGCTCCTTGCCCTCATCTCCGTCCCTGTCCTTGTCCTCCCCTCTGCCCACCCATTCAGGAAAGAAGAGAACTGAGGGGTCTTCAAACCAGAGTCTGACTCCCTGGCCAGGAGGGGCTCTCCCAGGCAGGGCTTTTGCTGAGCCGCTCGGTGGATTCCTGTTCCTGACCTCTCCCTTCCTCCTT
This sequence comes from Glaucomys volans, assembly GCA_020662805.1. Lineage (NCBI taxonomy): Eukaryota > Metazoa > Chordata > Mammalia > Rodentia > Sciuridae > Glaucomys > Glaucomys volans. Next base: position 105,793 of record JAJEJO010053991.1, read on the forward strand.
CCCCCTTCTCAAAATTCCCCACCAGGCTGAAGCTTCTCAAAAAAAAAAAAAAAGTGCTGGGAAACAGTTTTTTTCTGGAGGTCAGGAATGAGCTGTCCCACAGGAAATACCAGATTCTTCATCTGGGGTAGCCAGCCTCCCAGGCTGCCTGGCCCTCCCCCAGCCCACGCACGTGGCTGGGATCAGCTCTGGGGCTTGGAGGAGTTGGGGCGGAGGGGCAGGGCCATGTCTAAATGCTCCACTGCCCTCCCAGTTGGGCCATTGGCTCAAGACTGTCTACAGTGTGTCTAACTTCAGTTTAAGGCTGAAGGCAGCTGGAGACTGAAACTGAAAGAAAACCAAAGATTCAACACAGAGTTCTGTTCTCAGAGCCGCAGTCCCACCCAGACTGAGGGGAAATTCCCAGGTGGGGTCGGTTTCTAAGGGATCAGAGGTCTTCTTAGCATTCTCCTGCCATCCAGATGAGTGGAAATCTCTCTCTAGAACATAGCTATCCTCATTCCCCTATTCCTGTGTCTCATGGTTCTCATTCTCAAACCAGATTGTGTAAAGATCCAACCTAAATCCTTTCTGCTGTGGTTTCTGCAGATCATCTCAACATGGTGGGAAGAGGCCCACACCTGTTGCCCTCACCATGGGAGGACAGAGTGAGGCCTTTCCAAGGGTTAGGGTCTGTGGAAGGATATAGGAGGTTTGGAGCATAGATCAGCCTGCCATCCTGCCCCAGGAAAATGTTAGGCCTTAACTTCCTCCTCCAGCTTGAATGAGGTTCTCTGGTCAGGACTGATGTCATCCTTCATCCTTCTGGGGACCTTAACATTTTTTTGGTCAGGTCTGTGCACACATGTAAATGCGGAAGAGGGACTCGTAGTAGGTGGGTGTGCTTCTTGAGATCTGAAGGCCCCTTTAGGAATGGTGCCCACTGGCCTCCCTTCAAGTCTTGCTCCCCTGCCCCACACCTAGATGTACACAGCTCTGACCCTTGGTACCAGTGGCTCATGGGAGCTGGGGGTGGGTAGTTCTAGGCAGAGGATTACCATGGCTCTGTCTCTGTCCTCCTCATGATGGCTGCTGCCCTGACAATAGGGCAGCCTTGAGTGGGATGCCATACTAGTGGCTCATTTGTGAGTCTGAAGCAAGAACTAGGGGACTGCTGCCCTCCCACCTCACCAGCAGACCTGGTCCTCAGCTAGTCTCTCCCTACACCTAGAGGGAAACTGAAGGAGGGGCCTCCAGAGGAGAAGTGACCAGCCCTGGAATGAGAGAGCCAGGCCCAAAGAGGTGGGTCAGAGCAAGGGTAGACCCAGGTGCAGGACCATAGAAAAGGAGGCCATTCTCATCCCCCTCTGAGGTGACCAGAAGGCCCAGCATTGAAGGGAAGCAATTCCAGGTGCCCCCACTGCACTGCCCAGCGCCCCTCATTGGTTGAGATTCTCCAGACCCATTTCCTGAAAAGCCAGTGCCAAGGTCCCAGCCACCTTCACCTCTTCCTCCCAACAGATCTTCCCACAGGACAGTGTCTCTGTAGGACAAGGGTTGTAGCTCCCCCACCCACTTCATTTCAAAATTCCCTTTCCCAAGATTGATTTCCTGCTACAGGCTTGGCAGAGCCCCCATTGCAGTAGAGCTCTGTAACCTGGGCCCGAATCCTTATCCCTCTTGGCAAGGTGCAGTGTAAGGGGCCACATCCATCTCTTCCCTCTGCTATATCCTTGCTCTCCAGAGACAGAGGCTATTTCTTTTCCTCCTGCAGTTTTGTATTATGTCCCTGTAAAAGGACTCTCTGGAGTAGAGGAGGGGTGCCTGGAGGAGTGTATTTAGGACTCAGCTTCATTGTGTAGTTATCAGCAGAGAGTGCCCTGGCCTCCACAAGGAGAGGGATCAGTTCCCCAGGGCCTCTGCTTCATGGCTCCCAGGGGCTTCTGTGTGAGGACACTCATCTGCTGTGCTACCAGGACAGGTACTAGGAAACTGCCTGGTATACTCAACAGTTCTCCCTGTTCCCCCAGGCTCACTCTGCTCTGTCTCCATCGAGAAGGCGCTGCCCGAGGACCGGGGCCTGTACAAATGCGTAGCCAAGAATGGTGCTGGCCAGGCGGAGTGCTCCTGCCAAGTCACCGTGGATGGTAGGTCATACCCACTCATTGCCACCAGACATCCAGAGTCTCATCTCTCATACCCTCCCATACCTGAACAGAACTGCCCCCACCTGTCCCCATTCCTACCTGTGCATTCATTTGGTGGGTGCCAGGCTACCTTTTGCAAAACAAGACAGAAAGGAAAGTGTTAGTCACCCACATGACCTCTTTTTGCACCCCCTGCCAGGAGGAGGGGCTGTTCACCCTCTCCTGTCCTCCCATACCCAGAACCTTCTGGGCAGGGAAGCCGGGCACTAGGCACCAGGCAGGAGAAAGGACACACCCACAGGAAAATGACTACAAGTATTTTACAAGCCGCAGCAAATAAGTGTGAGTGCTGGCAGCAGAGTCAGCGTGAGTGCTGGGAGCGTGAGGAGGGAGCTGGATGTGGGGAGCTATCCTGGAGAAGGTGAGTCGGGCTGAGTCTTCAGGTAGAGGGGACAGATCCACCTCTGCCAAAAGAAAAGGGTAATATCAACATAGTAGAAAGAAAGGGGACATGGGATAAAGAGCAAACCTATCAGGTTTGAGTGGAGTTTCCCTCTTAGGAAGGGGGAAGGCCCAGCTGAGAGACTTGGGATTTGTTCTAAAGAAACACAGGAAGTATGCATTTGTGACTCTTCTCTTCCTGCCACAAGGAATGTAAAACTGGAGACTTGAAAGTAGAATGGACCTTGTGATAGTTTAGACAAACACCATTATTGTTGTTGTTGTTGTTGCTATTGTTGTGACTATGCTAGGGATGGAATCCAGGGCTTCACACCTGCTAGGAAAATTCCCTACCACTGAGTTACACCCCAGCCCCAACATTCTCATTTTGCAGATGAGAAAACTGAGGCCATTCAGAGAGGAAAGCAGCCTGCATGAGACTTTCTAGTTACAGCAGGACTGGGTTAGGGCAGAACACCATCTCAGATTCCCAATCCAGTGCCCTTTCTTTGTATTTTGTGACTTGCCTGGAAATGTCTAAAAAGGTAGTTTGTGGAAAACATTTTCTTGCCCTTGAAATGCCTGGCTAATAACCATTGGTGACATGTCAAAAAATAGTGTCCAAATAAGGCATCTTGAAGAACAGCTTTGTTGTTCTGGCTCCTGAGTGGGATCACTTGAGTCCTAAGATCCTACCCCATTTCACCGCCATTCCACAAGATGTGGAATCTTAGTCCTCATTCTGGATTTTATAATCCGATTTCCTGATCACAAAACTGAGCTCTACTGTAAGTAATGAATGGGAGAAAGGAGGAAAGGTCTTATAAAGGAAAGTCTTCTAAAAACACACAATGGCAATGTGAATCACATTGTTAAAAGCCAAAAAGGTGATCTAAAACCATCCTAGACTTCTGGGAATGTCCTTTCCTCACTGGGGCCTGAGTCTGAGCAAGCAGATCTGATAGTGCAGAGTTCATGGTCAGCTCAGAGCAGGGCTTGTGACACATGCTTTGAGACTCTGGGTTGGGCAGTGGCTGCTACTTTCTCCTGTGTGTCTCTCCTCACTTGGGCTGTCACCACCCAGGTCAGAGTCCCACTCTGCTCCTTTCTGTCTGGGTACTGGTTATAGCCTTCCTGTGAACTTTAACCTGGAAGCTGATTTCTAACAGCCCCTCTGCTCACTTGGGGCTCTGGCTGATTCCTCCTAATCTGTTAGGAAACCAGCCTACTAATGGGGTTGTCTGCTTTGGGAACCCCTAGCCTCTTTAGCTCCTATTTACATGACTGACTACAGGCAGGAGAGCAATCTATTCTCCTTATCTGTAAAATGTCAGCACCTTTTCCCGATTTGTTTACAAAATGAAATTTCCTTTTTCCCTACAGAATACACATGGGAATACTTTTTTGGGGAGGGTGGGCATTCATTCTACAACTTAAGGAGCTTTTTTCACCCAGAAGATGACTGGAAGAGTCTGTTAGCTCCCCACTAATCTTGATGACCATCACCATTTATCTCTGGCTCCTTCAAAGGAAGAGGTCAGGCCCCTAGTTGCAAAGTAGGAGCTGGGTCTTAGCAAAAGAGCTAGGAATATGCTAGAAGAGAGACCAGCTGAGATAATAGACCAACTCCCAGTTAATTAGGTTTTGTTTGGTTTGGTTTTCAGAGAAAAAAACAGAGAGCCCTCTCCATCCTCTCCTCTTGTTGTTACACTTAGAGATACATCTGTGTCCCATGTGCAGGACACCCTGAATAAATTCCTGCTTTCATCGTGTCCTCTCCTCTCACTGTCCACTCTCCCCAAGGCATGACACTCACATCCCGATGGGTCTGAGTACCCTTTGAAATTGCAGGCAAAACTTGGGGTGTATATGAGCTAGAGCATCTTTCTGAAGAGACGGGTCTGTAGCTTTTAGTGCAGTTGTTAACAGGAGTCATAAATGACACTGTTGAAAGACACATTGCTCTAAGTAACCGTGATTGAGTTTCCAAGCCCAGACACTGTGTGGGCTCCTCCAGTCCTCTCCCTCTGCAGCTGCCTGCCTGACCTCTGGACAAAACCAGTCCTGTGTCCCTGCCAAAGGGCAGTGAGGTCCCTCTTCACCGTGCTGACTTTAGCCTGGCTTCCTTCTGTTGCTCAGCAGGGCTGGCCATGCCCCCTGAAAGTCACTTGCTGTCATTTAGCCTGTGCCCAACACCATTAAGACCATGCATCTGTAGCCAGTATGATGATGTATTTAAAGACTTCATCAAAAGGAGCCCAGTAGGCCAGGTGCAGTGGTACATACCTGTAATCCCAGTGACTCAGGCAGATGAGGCAGGAGGATCATGAGTTCAAAGCCAGCCTCAGCAGTTTAGCAAGGCTCTAAGCAACTCAGTGAGACCCTGTCTCTAAATAAAATACAGAAAAAGAGCTGGGGATATGGCTCAGTAGTTAAGCGCCCCTGGGTTCAATCCCTGGTACCAAAAAAAAGCCCAATAGGGCTCTCGGGCTGTTTTGTGTCAGCCAGCCAGCCTTTGTTTCTCTTGTGCATAGTGTAAGGGAGTGACCTGATAATACAGCATATCTGACTGCTTCAGTCCTGCTGTCTGGGTCTTTCTCCTGGGTGACAGGGTGTTTGGGTACTTTCTTGATTATGATCATACCACCCTTCCTTCCAAACACAGCAGAAGGCAAGTGTCAACTGTCCCCACACAAGAAAACTAAAACCTAGAGTGGGTAAGGATTTTCTAGAAAACTTGCCCAGGAGGAGAAAAAACTGGCTTTCAGTGCCCACCACAGCCAGAGACTCATATTTTGGATTTTCAGGTTATCTAAAAGTGGACAGGCTTTCCTCCATGAGCAAACAGACTCATCCAGGGTGGACAACCTTCCCAGGTCACATAGACAGTGCACACTAGATCCAAGATGAGCCCTACTCCACAAAGTAAACTACAACCCCAACTATCATGGCAGGACTCAGGTGTGTCTGGTTCGCACCTTCCCATGACCTGGCTGGCCCCCTGTGCAGTGAGTTGCCAGGGCAGGGACCATTTTCCCAGAGACCCTGGTCTCCTTCATTACCAGCCCTCCCTGTTGGGAAGTCCTTCTGCACATGGGACTAAGTAATTTATCTGCTGGGATTTAGACCCAGATGAGAGGTGAAGTCCTTCTTAAGCCAGCATCCCAAGACAGGAGTCAGAAGGCACCTCAGCCCCTCACAGTCTCCTCCAATCCTTCCCAGTTCAGGCTCCCCTTCTGGAGGTGCCCCAAGGCACCCATTCTTCGCTTCAGTGAGAACGGGGCTTTGTGACCACAGAGGGTTACCCATGTTTGTGTAGGAGGGGATACTCCAGTGGTCACTTGTGCCATCACTCATTCATTCAATAAGCAGTTGAGTGCCCGCCATGCTAGGCCCTCCTCTAGGATTGGGCATTACCATTGGTAAACACAACAGAAAAGTCCCTGTTCTCAGGACTTGACATTCTGGTGGGTGAATGCAGACAAACAGACCTGCTGTCACTTCAGATCATGCTGCCTGCTGTGAAGAAAGCACAGCTGGGCAGTGAGGGTGGGAGGCTGCTTTCAGAGAGGGGATTATTGAGCCCCCTTGAAGAAGGGACATTTGAACAGAGACCTACAAGAAGTTAGGGAAGGAGTCCCTGAGGTTAGAGGGAAGAGGTAACAGTGAGACTGTGTCCTCCCCAAGAAAAGGAAGCAGTCAGGCTGGTAGGACCATGAGCGAGGGCCCTGGTGGTGGGAATGAGGCTGCAGAGGGCCAGACACCAGCTCTGCAAGGCTGTGGGGGCTACAGCAAGGAAGCCTGATTTTATTTTGAGTGAGATGGGATAATACTGGACATTTGTAAAGGATCACTCAGGCCTCTATGTGGTGACCAGACCAGGACAGGTACAGAGGAGAGCAGGGGAATCAGACGGCAGGAGACTGGGGCACCATAGGCTCAGTGGAAGAGAAACAGGAAATGATTGGATTCATAAATCTAGTCTGATGTAGAGCCACTAGGACTCACTGATGAGTTGGATATGGAGAAAAAAAGGGAAGGCAAAGGGCACTGCCCTCCTTGCTGTGTTGAAGTCTTAGTTTCCATGCAAGAGTGGAGATCACTGGTGGTGCCAGCCTATTGAGGTCAGACTGTGAAGGTTGGAGGGATAATCAGAATTTTGGGCATATAAAGTTGGAGATGCCCATTAGGCAGCCCAAAGAGTCATGTCACATAGACAGGCATGTAGATAAATCTGAAGTCAAGGAGGGAGATCAGGATTGGACGCAGGCTATTGGGAGCCACCCACGTGCAGAGGCCATCAAATACCCTGGAATTGACTGAGGGTGGATGGAGATGGAGATGGGACAAAGGAGGGAGTTGGTGTCCAGCACTGAGAGGTCGGGAAGGACAGGAGTCCCCAAAAGAATGGTCTCAGGGCCTGGATCCAAATGGTGAGAATCTGAAGAAGAGAAGAATATTTGGGATCAATGTGTTGGATGCTACTGCTGAGTAGTGGGGAGCCTGAGCATTGGCCACTGGATGTGACATGGAGATCAACATAGAAATCATTGGTGACCTTGACAGAAAGGTTAAAGGGCAGTAACAACAGCCTCATTTGAGACAGAGAGCAAGTTACCTGTTTAAGTTCACCTTGACTAACTGGGAATCTAAACCCAAGATTTGGCTCCTGAGCACTGTAGTCCACTGCCACCAGGGCCATTGGCACTGCTGTTTGTCACTGAACTGAATTGGACACACCCTTCATTGGCCTCAGCCCTTCCATATTCTCCACTCTACTCCCACTTTCACTTTTATTCTTTAGATTGTCACAGGCAGTTAATGGGTCTTAGGTTGAACTAAATAGAATTGCTATTTTTTAGGTCAAAAGCAATTAAGTGTTGACGAATAGTGTGGTTCTGCCCTGTATGAGCACATAAAGCACTTTAGAAAAGCACACGTGTGGAACAAGTACCCAGTAAATGTCACCTGTTATTTTGCAACTCACTCCTCCAACCCTCTTCAGTTGAGCTGGTGTTATTCCTATTTTTCCAGTGGGGAAGATCAGCCTCACAAAAGTTCAGGAACTTGCCCAAGGACTTACTAAACATCAGAGCCAGAAAGGAGCTGAAGTTCCCAACTAGGAAACCCTGTCTTTTCTTGCTAGCATGCTGCTTGCTCTCAGGCAGAAAGAGAGGCCAACTAGGAGGAATGGACCTCCTGGGAGAGGCTGGAGCCCAGCCCCTCTGCTGTGTCCCCTTGTGGGGCTCCTGGAAGCTCAGTCCCACTCCTCGAAGCTTCCCAAGACCTTATTCCTCTGCCTAGGGCCAGAGCCCAGGGATCCAACCTCTTGGGGGAAACAAAAGAAAAAATGCCAAAGGCCCCCCCGGAGGGCTTGAGTCCAGAGTGAGCCTAGGGTTGGAGAGGGTGAGGCATTGTCCATATAAGGACAAGTTTCCCTCTCTATGTTGAGGCCCCCCACTTCCCCACACCTCCAGCTTCCCTCTGCACACTTCCTTGGGTACACACCAGGCCAGCAAAGGACTCCTGCCCTGAGGCCTAGATCTAGAAATGAAGTCCAGTTTCATCACAAAATAGATTAAAATAGACAGAAAAGACAAGCTGCTCCTAAACTTTTATTACTATTATTTTTATCCCCTGAACAGCCCTGTGAGCACAAAGCTGGTTTTGATTAAGCACGTGGTCCTTCCAGCCATTCCTTACTGCAGTTCTCACGGAGGCAGCGCAGTGCCTCCTTGTCCCTGCCTGGGCCCCCTGGTGCATGCAGAGCCCCCACAGTGTTGGCACTTTAGAAGGGGCGGGCCCCCTGCAGGGCTCCAGGTCTAGAGTGTGCCTGGTTTGAAATGGAAACTTGAGCCCTTTTCCTCATGGCCAGACAGAAAGATAAGTTGCAGTGAAACTTCTTAAAACAAGGCTCAAAGCACATCCGCATTGTTGCTCACACATCCAGGGGCCCTGCAGCACCCCAGAGAAGAGGACAGTGCAGGGGGTGATAGGGGCTGGTTGCAGGGCTTTCTGGTAGAAAATGCTAAAGTCATCTCAGAGGAGGTGAGAGATTGTGGTTAGCAGAAAGAGAGAGTGCTCTTAGGCAAAAGAGCCTACTCAGTCTGTAGAGCACCACTGCATGCATCCTCCCTATGAGGTAGAGAAAATAAGAGTCATTCCTTGGAACAGATAAGGAAACAGAGACATGGGACACTTTAAATGACTTCCCAGGTTCTTGAGGTTGCTGATGACAAAGCCAAAACTAGAACTTTCCTCCCTTCATTCCTTCTGTGATGAAAGTGAAGCCCAGCACAACCCTCTTTTCAGAAACCCAGGGAAACTGGGCCTCTCTTCCTTTGCTTGTTTCCACTCAGTTTTCCCACCTGTGGAAAAACACACAAACAAACAAACAAACAAAACCCAGTTCTTTCTCTGCCTTCTCTATGCTGTGGGATTCACCAGGACAAAGAGAGTTGGAACCAAGGAATGCAGAACTATGCACACATCCCCACCTCTGCTCTTCCTCTGTGACAAGGGGTAAAGAAAGAAATTTTTTTAAAGTCCTAAGGGAATTTTCTGTTCCTCCACCCAGCTCCATATAGAATTGGTGCCCTGGGGTGTGGGCAGCTCCCTGAGACCCTGGTGGTATTGGTTATGGATGATAAGGGCCTGGGCCTTACCATCTGGGGGTCCTTTGCACTTCTGGAAGGTGGCCAGTTTAAGGTGACATGCAGTGGGGGACTGGGTTATCAGGCACTGCTTCAAAGGATTTATTCCAGTTTTGTCTCCTCACCCCCATTCCCTGCCTATACTGCTAGGAAGTCCTACTTAAGACCCAAACAATCATTTCCACAGTTCCACGTATATCGCTTTTGCTCTTTTCCAGTGGGAGGCTGCCTCCCTCTCCAGCCCAGAGGCCTCTGAACTGAGTCTGCACAGGGCCTCTATTGCTAGATTACCCAGCTCAGGGAGGGTGGGCAGGCATTAGGTGGGAAAGAAGGCTGACTAGTATTAGGCCTCAAATGATGCTGTGTGAAGAGACTAGCTTAGGCAGATCCACTTCTAGAGTAGGCAGGGACCCGGATGCCATGTAGGAGGCATGCTCCAGGCGAGAGCTCAGAGAGCCCATGAGACGGGAAGGATATATCCCCAGCCCCTTCATTCTGTGCTCCTGGTGCCCATCCCAGAGCCCAGATCAGGCAAGATGAGCCAGGGCTGCCATCCTGAAAGGGAGGGGACAAGATAGCCCTTCCTCCTCAGCCAGGCCACAGAAATGTGGCCAAAGCCTCCTCTGGAAAGTGCCCCACCCTCCTTCCTCGCTCTGAGTTTCCTCTCTTCCAGAGCCGGAAAAGGGGGACGGCAAGGGGGCTCAGGGAGGTACCCACCCAGCCTATCCCCAAAGTGTTCCTTGTGGGGAAAGGAAGGCCAGAGAGCCTGGTGACAGTGGTTCAGCAAGCTAATTCTTATCTGAATCCTGGGTGGTTTCCCCACAACTTTGTAGAGTCCAATCTCCTGGGGGCCCAGTGGGGGTCTTTTCTGCCCTGCCCCACCCAGCCAGAGTGATGATTCCCTGCTGCCCAATGGGGAGGGTTTCCTCAGGCGTTTTCTAGGCTTTGCCTTAACATGGGAGAGGGAGCCTAGAACTGAGGCCTGAGGGGCAGCCCCGCCCCCACCCTGGCGTTTCTAACTCAGTTGCTACTGCAGGGCTTCACTAGACCTGCCTTGGGGAGGGATAGCGGATGCCCCCAAGCAGGTGCTGGCCTCAGTCTCAGGGGTGAGGCACACCAGTTGCCTGCTCTAAGGTCTTCATCTGGTCTGTTCTGGGCCAAGTGCAGAAACATGTCTGAAAAATCAGAGACTGACAGAAAGCCTCTCCAATCCATGAGCTGTGTCTTCTTTTTCCTCTGTGTGAGACCTCTTTTTGGAAGTCTGGAACATTCAACTGAGTGAGTCCAGGCCCAAGGAAGGAAAAGATGGGGGGAGCTGAGCCAGAGGGTAGGATGGCCACAGCCTGGACAGCAGTGTTATTTCTGGCAGCCTATGCAGAGGGGAGCATTAACCAGCTCCCGGTAGCCTATCCATCCATCTTGCCAGGGTGATTGTTCTACCACCTGATTTATCAGCCATGGCGGCCTTTCCTTCTTTGGTGCCAGTGGAGGGAGTGCCAGCTCAGCAGGCGCCAAGGGCCTCCCAGTGGAATGCAGGGTGGGTGGGCCGCAGTAGAGTTGAGGTGGGATCATGATGGAGGTGCCTCCTCTGTTCATCTCCTTGGACAGCTGCCCAGTGATGCTTGTGTTCCCTGTTTTGTTCCAGATGCTCCAGCGGCTGAGAACACCAAGGCCCCGGAGATGAAATCCCGGAGGCCCAAGAGCTCTCTTCCCCCTGTGCTAGGAACAGAGAGTGAGTATGCACTTCACTTTACCTCACGAAGTCAGGGACAGCCAGGACTGGGGGTGGCGTCAGAGCCTCCGTCTCCTGAGAGTCCCCTCTGGCTTGAATACCTCCATGTCTGTCTTCTGCCCATACCCCACAGTGCCCAGTGACCTCTTGGTGACCAAGCTGGTGGCCTTTCCTCATCTCCCGCCTCCCCCCACAACCTGTCTACATCCTGGTTGCACATCCTGGTGTTGCACATCTTCCCTATCCCACCCAAGTCCCCCTCATCATCACTTATTTTTTACTTGTTTCTGATACCCCACGAGAGCTAATTGCTCTTCAGTTGACTCTGCTCTGCCAGGGGAACCTCTCAAAATTATAATCATCCCCTACTGAAATACCCAGTGGTCCCCAGCACCTGTGAAATCCCATACAAGTGTACTTTTTGCATGATCAAGCCTACCTTGTGCTTATGCACATGTGGTCCCATGTGTCCTGGCTGCCACTTCTCTCCTAGCTATGTCCCTTACTCCCTTACTCCTATTTTATACGCAAGCCAGATTGAGCTACTCAATGAACTTTGGCCATCCCCTGAGCTCCTCCCTGCATGCCTGTGCTCTGGCATCTCTCTCCATGGGAGACCTTTCTGGCAAACACCCACTGCAAGGACAAATCAGCCCCAAGTTCTTCCCCCTTTTACCTCAAAGTCACTGTCTGGGAGCTCCCAGAGCATCAGCAGCTCTCTTATCCACCAACCATTTCCTTCCCAGTTGTGGAAATGGGTCCTTCTCTCATAGTATATCCCTTAAGAGCCTAATGTGGGCACTCAGAATGACACACACTGTGCCTTGCTCCTGGTGTCTCTCAGAGTCAAATTGCAGGGTGGCATAAATATCCAGGGGAGAATGGAGCTTCTCCATGACCCAGGCCTTAGACAGTTACTCCTTCCTTTTGGACCTCGCTCCCCGCAGGGCCTATCCACCCATTAGGCACAGTGCCGAGAAGCCACACTGCTTTATAGGCCCACAAAAAACATGCTGTCCTATAAAATTAGAAGAAACGAATGAACTGTTCTAAGACAATGTTCTGAATTCATAATATTAATATATTCATCTTTTATGCCAAAGAAGTTGTGAACTATAATTTATATAATTAAAATATAATACATAAACTATCTAATTAAATATGTATTAAGGAGGAAGGAGCCCAGGAAGGCAAAAGTCATAGAGCAACCCTGGCTTTTATAATGATTATTAGTATTTTGTTAGCAGAACTACCCTTTGAAACCTCCAGTTTTAGCAGGGTGCAAGTTACTTGGACAGCCCCAGCACACTATTTTAAAGCAAACAGCAGACAAGACTGACTCTTACCTGGACAGAGGAAAGTAATTAGCCTGATGACAAGGAAGACCACTTCTCTTTTTGTATTATGTAGCCATGTTTTATGACTTTCACCTTACTCTCCTTCCTTCCTTCCTTCCTTCCTTCTGTCCGTCCATCCTTTTGTAAAGCAATGTGTTTACCTTCCTGATGAGGCATAGGGGTTCCTTGAACACAGGCCTGGGCAGGGTGTCAGACTTCAGTATGGTAGTGCAGCCAAAGTGAAAAGATTATTTCTCATGGATTTTTAATGAAAGTGAGGTAATCATCCCCAAGAATAGTGGAGGGGCCACTATCAAGAAGCCTCAGAGATCAAGAGTGGACATTAAGTAAGTTATTGAAAATGCAGAAAAACAAATCTAAGAAGAATCTAGTAGGGATGGGTTAATAATTATACTTTCCAAAACATTTTGGGGGACCATGCCATGTTCAATATGGGGAAATGAGAGCAGATGAGATGTTGCCCCATAAAGAACACCCAGGAGGGACTGTGACTCAGGTATGATGTGGTAGTTGATTCTCGGGGACAGAGGTTCAGCAGCCTCCTGTCCGGTGTAATCCTGAGGGAGGTGAGGCGGGGTCAAAGGGGAACTGTGGAGGAGAAAAACAAGCAGGAGACAATGAGCAGACACAGAACTGGGCTCTTTGCCCTGGAAAGCAGGAGGCTGTGGAAAACCCCAATCAAGCTGTCATCATCAGACTCTGGAGCTGCGGCTGGCGGCCCTGCCTGCATATTAGTTTCACCTGGGGAGCTTGGACGCCACCACTGCCTGGGCTGCTCCCCAGACTAATTAAATCAAAACCTCAGGGTGGGAGCCGGGCTTCAGTATTTGTTTATGCTCCCAGGTCAATCCAGTGTGTGGTCACACTGGAAAGCAACTGTCCAGAGGGAAGCTGGTGCCCCCCACTGTTGGTCTAGAGCAGCAAAAGAGTGTCTTCCTGCTGCCTCTGTGAAGTGTAGGGCCAACACCGTGGGAGGGTCTCCCAAGGTGCCCTGTGGTGTGGAGGAGCACAGCTGACAGAAAGCACTTTGATTCCATAGACAAGGCACACATTCGTCACAGGATAACCTCCATCGCTGCTTGTCTGCAAGGGGAATTTCACTCTGTGTGGAGAGCTTCCATGTTGGAGTGACAAGACATCTTACCCCCAAAGAATGTGTCTCCATGTACCCTCCTGGCCACATTGCATCCTTCGTGGCCCATCCACCCAGTGCCCGTTACTGCTGAGGGCATTAGCAGAGTGATTCCTGTTGCTCTCCACCTACACATCTGTGCTCTTGACCTTCAGAGACCTGCACCCTGGGTCACCACATGACTTGGTTCCCAGAGTATCAGAAAAAGGTGGCTGCCCAGAGATGGGAAATGAAGGAGATCTTTTAAGTCTGTGTCTCTAGTTCTTTTCTCCCTTTGGAGATAATTTATTGTTTATTAATTACATAAGTTATAAATGCACTCATTCTCATTTAAGCATTTTAAACAGCAGAGGAGTATACCAAGTACAATGTGAAGTTCTCTTTTTTCTACCCCCACATCCACTCACCTCACAAATGTATTCAGTTTCTTTTTTCTGTGCATTTATATATTTGTAAATATGCGAATACAGCAGCAGGACTTCTCTCCCCATAGAAATGGAATCATGCAGTCTGTCCATCTCTGCCTTGTTCCCTTAGCATTACCTTCCGCAGTCCCAGACATGTCCAATTTCATGAGTGCTCTGGCAGTATGTATGTGTACTTTTGTCAAGGGCCAAGAAGTACCTAATCTAAGGAGGAAATCCATCTTTCCTGAGGGAAAGGTGAGTGATTTTCCTGTCAAACACTGTGGCCAGATCCCTCTGCCCAGCCTGCTGTCCCCAGCAAGGTAGTTTGGTCCTGTAAACCAGCAGTAGGGGGTGATAGTGGACAAAGCTTATCCCCACTGTGGCCTGGGAACCTCACTGTGGTGGAGCCAAGTCAGTCACTCTGAGGAGCCAAGTCAGTCTGCTCCCACCTCAGCTGACAGGAGGTTGAAAGGAAATGGAACAAAGCACAAGCTGACCTGGTGGACACTAACAGATGGACACCAGCTCACAGATGCAAGAGGGAGGTGGGGGCAGTTGGGGAAGGTTTTAGAATGAGGGAACCTCAGGCCAGGTTATGAAGGAGGAAAGGAATGTAATTTGTGTGCTTTGGTTGAGGAGAAATGACAACATAAAAGGGGGAGAGAGGCAGGAGCTTGGAGCGAAACTGCAGATGCCAGAGTGAAGGCAGCTGAGCTGAGCCCCTGGGTGGCAGCCATTGCCTCAGGTGCTCTGGCTAGGTCACTTCAGCTCTCTCACTTTGCTCTGCTACCTGTAGTTACTGTTCCCACTTTGCAAATGAGTGAAAATGAACCTTAGAGATGAAATTGTCCTGCCCTAGGGCCTCCCAGCTGATAGGGAGTGAAACTGTGATGCCAAGCCTGGTATATGCTGTCACAGTCCCCTGCACCTTGTTGTCTCAGGGATATACTCTGTGCTGTCTGCACAAGGCTGGGCAGAGCTTCCTCCAGCCAGTGGGGCAGCAGGAGGAGATAGGGACTAGCCCTCAGGACTGGCAGAGGTCTAGCTGTCATTGAGCTGGGGGAGAGTGAGAGCAGCAGCTGGCATACATACCTGGATCTAGAGGACTGTCAGGGTGTTTGCTGCATGCCCTCAATGGGATCTTTTATATATGTAATTTCCGAGTTACAGAAAAGTTAAAAAATAGTACAAGAAACTCTTCTATGCTCCTTACTCGAGATTGAACAATGATTTACATTTTGTTCCTTTTTTAATCATATTTTGTGTATATATGTGTCCATATTCATTTAGGTGGATGGATCCATATTAGACCAAATTAAGATCTCATGCCCTGGACTTCTAACTCATTATGTCTCCTAAGAATGTAACCACAGTGCGATTATTGAAATCAGGAAATTTGACATTGAACAATGCCATTCTCTCATCAACCCACAGTCTACCCTCTAGTTTTGTTAGTTGGCCAGTAGTATCCTCTGTGGATATCTTTTTTTCCTCTTGATAGGAATTTAATACCAACACTCCTAGAACACTGTTGACTCCTCCAGGCTCAGAGTGGGTCCTTTCCTATCTCAGAGGCAGAACAGGGGAGAGGTACACAGGTCCAGGAAAGATGCACCCCGAACTCCTCTACCCAAAACAAATTGAGGGAAGCAGGAACACCCCAGTGAACCTCCAAATGCAACTTACTATGATCAGTTCTTAGTACAATACTTAGGCATGAGACCTAGCAAGAAAGCCCCTGGGCCAGGAAGTAGGAGTCAGAGGTGTTGGTTCTCCCACTAATTAAATATGTGGCCTCCATCAAAGCCCTCTGTCTGTCTGGAGCAGGTTTCCTCACCTGTCTGACCCTGGGCCTTTTCCAGCTGTGCCATCAGGACACTGGAAGGGAAGGTTTGGAGTGACATGGTTCAGGTGAAGCCAGCTAAGTTTCCTCCTTCCTGGCATCTGATGTGTGAAACATCTGAAGCCCCCTCAGCATAGTGGAGGTTACACAGAGGGACAGATGTCCTGCAGGCTAGGAGGCCCTAAGCATAAGGACCATGTTCAGAGTGTTCCAACCAGAGGGAATCTGAGGGGCCAGGGAAGTTCTTCGTTCTTTTGTGTGAAGGAAGACAGGCATGTTGCCTGTGTGAGGGACAAATCTCTGGGGCTTAAGAAAAGGTTTTGGAAAATATAGATGAAGGGGCTGAGTGTAACTCAGTGGCAAAATGTGTGCTTAGCACGCACAAGGCCCTGGGTTTGATCCCCAGTACCCCAAAAGTAAAAGAAAATACAGATGAGGTGATGCCAGCTTAATAAACAGATTCAAGGATTCCTCCTGTTAGTCTGTTCAAGCTAGTAATCTTTTAAAGAGATCAGTGAGCATTTTACAACTTGAGTAGCTGGTCTCTGAGTGGATTCATAATAAATATTTCATTTTCTATCAATTCATGAGTTCTATGTTTTAGGGTTCCTGCCTCCACTGTGATTTAGGAATGATGCAGATGGAATATCCCTTTGTATTCCATGCCTGACCTTGAACCTCTTCTCTGACATGGGACCATCCCAGTCACCATGATAGACCGTCTCAGATTATGATGCTTTTATTTTATTTTATTTTATTTTTTTGCTATACCAGTGCTTCATGCATGTATGCCTGGTAAGTGCTCTACCACAGAGCTACATACCAGCCCAACCACCACCCACATTTTTTTTAAGACAGGGTCTACTTGTTGCTGAGTCTGGCCTCAAACTAGCAATCCTCCTACCTCAGCTCCCTGAGTTGCTGGGATTACAGGTGTGCACCACTGATGCTTTTAAATATTTTTGCCATCACCCCCCATGTGTCTCTCTGAAACCAAAAGCATTTGACCAAAACCATGTCAACTTGAAAGCATTTTTGGATATCAGTATCCAGTTTTTGTGAAGGTTTCCCCAAGATCAATTCTTTCTTGTAAACATTCTCTGCAGGTCTGGGGGAGTGCTAGGTCCTGAAAGGACTTAAAGGGCTGGAAGGAAATGCTGGAGAGTTGGGGTTTGGCATCAAGACTTGCCTGACAGTGAAAGATGTGGGACTTCTGGAGAAAAGCTGGAATTTTTCCATAAACATTTCTGAAAGCAGGCAGCAACTCCACTTTCTCCCAACCAAAGTGGTGGCTGATCTATGGATGTAGTAGTGCCCAGCACCTCCCCCTACCCCCACACACATGTGAACATGTATGTGACCCTGTGATGTCCACCCACCATGCTACTACCTCTAATTTCTTCCCCAGCTCACCCAGTGTCTCCCATAATTCAGTTAACCGGTGACAGGTCCTCCCCAGGAAGAACCTGGAGGGCACCACCAGTCAGTGCTGGCCCTGCTGCACAGCCACCTTGAGCTACCTCCTTCACAAATGTCCTGACATTCCATGTCTTGGGGTCTTGGGAATGGGGGTTTGCAGAAACCAGAGAAGCTGTGTCCTTCTAGAATCTTCCTAATGTGAGGGAAGGTGAGTGGAAAATTTACCCAGAGATTTTAGTTCTAGGAAAACAACCAATATTTCTCCATAAGTCTGTAAGGACACACTGGAAGGAAGCCAGGGCATGCAGAAGGGAGTGGGGCCTTGAACTTGCCCTGCTGCTGGGCAGTAGGATTCAGATTTCTACCTACAGA
Source organism: Glaucomys volans (assembly GCA_020662805.1). Taxonomy (NCBI): domain Eukaryota; kingdom Metazoa; phylum Chordata; class Mammalia; order Rodentia; family Sciuridae; genus Glaucomys; species Glaucomys volans. Next base: position 123,276 of record JAJEJO010053991.1, read on the forward strand.
CTCCCCAGCTACCCTCTTGGGGTAGGTGCTCACTTCATACTTAACCCAGCCTGTGTTCCTTTCAGGAGTCTTTTGCAGAAAGTGAATGCTGATTTGGGGAATTGTGAAGGGTTTGATATCTATTTTTAGTAAACTATTTAAAAAGGGAAATGTCCCCAAGAGGCTGAGATCCAGGGACCTGCCTGTACCCAAGGTCATTAGTGCTAGCTCTCTAACTCTCCCCTCAGACTCTTCACTCTTAGCAGGGATGCACTTATCTGTTTTCATATTGAGTGATCTACAGACTATGAGGCACTGATCCCTGTCTTCCAAGACAGAAGACAAGTTCTTGAGGCCCAGACTATGTTAGACATGGGTGGTCTGAGCCAGAAGCAAACGTCAGATTACCTGATGTCAGACATTAGGGACCTTCCTTCCCCAACTCTGCCCCAGGCTTCCAAACTTCATGCTTTGATGTGTGATTATTTTATTGGGTTATTTCACTTCCAGCCTTGGTCTCCTGTCTACTGTGAAAGGCTCAGCACTTCGTCATTTTGATCTAGAAGGTGACAAAGCAGAGACTTCTCATTGTCATAGAAAGTTGCACATGGATTCAAGTCCCAGATCTCTTAATCTTTCAACATCAGAGCCCAGGACTAGGATGGGGTATTCCTTGGGTATTCCCAGATAACAGAGACCTTTGGAGTTCCACTCATTCCTTTAATAGCTACTTATCAAGCATGTGCCAGGTGCTATGCTAAGCACCAGGGATACAGAAGGAACCCTGTTGCTGTCCTCAGGGAACTTGCTGTAGTACATGCTTATTGGGAGCTGATTTTCACAATGGTAGTAAATTGGATGAACATTGTGACAAACCCACCTCAAGGGCGCATGAACCCAGCCTGGTGGTAGCAATGCTGAGACCTGTCTGAAGAATGTGCAAGAGTCAGCCCAGGGAGTGGGCACCAGCATGAGCAAAGAGCAGAAGGCAAAAGGCTGGTGGTGCAGAAACCAAAGGACATTCAATGTGGAGAATAGAGCACTGCTACCCAAGGGACTGTGCAGGGACCACCTGCAGCACCTGGAAGCCTGGAATCTATTTTTAACAAGTTCTCCAGGTGATCACAATACATGCTAAATTGTGAGAACCATGGATATTGCATATAGAGGTCATGATGGAGGGTACTCCCCAAGAGGGAGCAGCGGGAAAGAAGGCTAGAGATGGTCAGGTCAGGTAGGCTTGGTCCTGAATGGCAGTGTGCAGCCACTAGAAGAGGTTTTAGTTACTGGAATGACTTCAGATTTTTATTTGAGATTACTTTGGCCCTGGGGTGACTGTTGTGTTAGGATGAGGCTAGGGGTGGTACACTTTGGATGAGATGGCAATGATGGGCATGTGGGACAGTGGCAAACTGAGCAGGCATTTAGTTGATGAGATCAGTGGGCATTTGTGAGTGGATATGGCCTTGGAAGAGATGAGGACAGGAGCAGTTTAGAGAGAAGACCTGGTTTTGGTTCTGGAGATGCGGGCTTGCAATATGTTTGGTATCTCCCAAGATGGTGGTTGGGTGGTTGGATGCAGAGATGGGAAACTCAGGAGAGAGTTGGCTCCAGGGGAAAATGTGGATAGGAGAGGGGGATAGAAAAGAGGACTAAGTACCCAAAGACATGAAAGTTTGAGGGGGCCAGGCTGTGTCAGGAGAAATGTGTTGCCTGGGGCATCCTGCCCCACGGAGGTGCCTGAGCTCCTCCTCAGCGGGGCAGACTACATGGCAAGTTAGAGGGAGTCGTCTGCCCTCCTCACTCAGCTCCCTGTGACTGGTAGCCAACATCGAATTTACAAAATGGTTGGATTTCATTTTCTTTAGGATATTTCTCCCTGACAGTGGTGGGTACGGAAAGGTTGGAGTGTTAGAGAAGGGGACAAGAGACAAAGGGCCAGAATAATAAGATAATAAGCATGAGTCCAGAGGAGAGGAAACCGGGTAGTGCCCCAAGGAGTACTAAGAGTTTGGGCATCTGGACCAGCAAGAGGATCCAAATGGGAGAAGAAGCACAGGGTGCTGAGTAGAGGCCTCATGTAGGTGCAAAGCTGAACTGATCAACAGTAAGTAGTAGTTGAAGGAGCTGCAGTAGAAGTAGAGAAGTCCTCTGGGAATCTATTTGTTTGGAAAAGAGGGGGAGAGACTAGTGGCAGAGCATGCACTGTATGCTGTATTTTCTTTACAACAGATTTTATTTATGCTTTTCACATTTTTTAAATGTGTAAACTGAATCTCTAAGAAGTTAAATAACAAGCTTTAAGTCACACAGCTTAGCGAGTGACAAGCAGTATTGAACCCAAGTCTAGCTCCAGAGCCTGTGGCCCTTCAGCAGTTCTATACAAGGACAGAGAAGGGACTTCACGACCTGGGTTGGAGCAGTCTCAGCCTTAGCTGGAGGAAGAAAGCATCCCCAACCCTTATCTGGGGATGGGGAGGCTATGGTCCTATTTCTAGCTGGGCCACACCTGGTTCTACGAACTTGGCAAGCCACCTGACTTTTATGAGACTCCATCTCCTCCATGAAAAGAAAGCATGGTGAGGTGCCCTACTTGTGTGTGTTTGGGGTAAGAACCACATGGGGAGCTCCCTCTAAAGAAACTCAGTTTTAGAATCTGATGACTCTGCTCCCCTGTGAACACCAGAACACCATTAATGAATTCCAGCAGATGGTCCTATAAAATATGTATAGCATACAGAACATTGTTAACATTTAAAATTGTTGATACTGATAGGAATCAAACCAGCTTCAAATGTTAGCCAACTCAAACAGCGTAATTCCAAATTTATAGAACAAAAATGCAGCCTTCAATCCTATTTAACTGTAACATTAAAAGATCCACATTAGTTAGGACTCTACTTCCAGCCATGTAAATTAACCCAGAGCTACCAAGCATAGGGTGCGACTTGGGAGTCTGATTTCCTGCTGCCCCATCTCCTTGTGTACTCCCAGCTCACCGCCCACCCCCCCGCCCCAAAAGGGACTGTCAACCTCCTTCCCCCAGCCCTATCCAGAGCTCATCCATAACTGCATTATGTGCTGGGGCTGCCGTAGCAAGGCACCACATGCTGGGTGGCTTAAACACTAGAAATTCAATTTCTTGCAGTTCTGGAGGCCAGAAATCCAGGATCAAGGTCTCTCTCTTTGACTTATGGATGGCCATCTTCTCCCTGTAATGTCACATGATCTTCTGTGTGTATGTGTGTGCCCCCAGTCAGTTGGTATTTCTTTCTCTCTCCTTCATGTTCTTCCCATGCCACCCCCACTCCCCACATGCCACCCACTTCCCTTCTTCTTACAAGGACACCAGTCAGAATTGGATTAGGGTCCACTCTAATGGCCTATTTCAACATAATCACCTCTTTTAAGACCCTGTCTTCAAATATAGTCAAATTTTTAGAAACTGGGGTTAGGACTTCAAGGTATGAATTTGAGGGCAGGCCATCCAGCCCATAATAGTCCCCCATACCACCCCTCCCCCAGCTCCTCTGAACAGAAGGCCTCTCTCTCCTGAGAAGGTCAGATCTTTGGTAGACACCTTCTCTCCTTCCCTTGAAGCCTCTCCCTTCCCAGCAACCCTGGGTGAAGGCAGGCAGGGACTCTGTGGCTCGGCCAGTCATGGGAGTCCCATAGTTGGTTTTAGTTGGTTTTCCTTGCTCTTCCTCTCTAGCATCTTTAGGTTCTCCTACCCTCTCCCATAAGCCCTGGCCTCTGTCTTCCCACCTGTCCTTTTCTCTCCCCTCAGAAGAAACTTTGGCTTGGCATCTCCCATTCTGTCACCTGGCCCTCTTCTCTTTGGAAGCCCCTTCCCAGTCTGTCCACCACCCTTCTGTGGTGGTATTCCTCCTACTCTCAGGTCTTTCCACAGCCTCTTCTCTAGGCAGCTCCTCACTGAGGGGGCCATCTGGGATCAGACCTGGCCCCTTCTCATCTTTCGTCTCATTCTTCCCCCAAAACAACCAACCCAGCTTCACAGTTCCCTTGTTAATCACAGGTTTGAGTCTGAAATCTTTCCCTTCCAGTCTCTACCAACCTCCCTCTAGGATTCTAATCTTGGGCTTCTAGCCTACATACACATTGATCCTTTCATCCGCCCCTTCTACTTGATCCAAACATCTTTCGCTCCCAGATACCATATTCTTTCAATGTATTTTTCCCCATCTCTCTAAGCAAGAAACCTCAAAGTAATCCTTCTACCTCCCTCTGTCTCTCATTTGTATGATCTCTTCTGTGTGGGCCTTGATCAGTGCCTTCTGGGATTAGGCAGTATTCTCCTAACAGGTTATCCTTGTCCCCCAGGAGTCAGAACTGGCTGTAGTGGATCTCTAGCCCAAGCTGAGGGTTGTTTGTGTGAGGACTCCCTGTTCACTCAGGACAAAGGCCTAACTTCAAACTTGGCTTTTGAGACCAGCACTGTCCAGTACAACTTTCTATAATGGTGGGAATGTTCTGTCTGCACAGTGTGAGAGCTGTTACCGATGTGTGGTTCTTGAGCACTTAAAATGTGAGTAGTATAACAGAGGAACCACATTTTTAATTTTCTTTAAGTAGTCACACTATCTTCACACCACTGTTCTCTGTTACCAGCCTTGCACTCAGGACACCCTCTACCAAACACCACCCTGCTCTCAACTCAGATCCTCCATCTGCTGCTGACTTGGGAGCACTTGCTTCTGCATGTCAGCCCTTCCCTAGTCCTCAGGTCCCTCCCATGCCCCATGCTCAGCCTTTTGACCAGGTCCTCAACCCACAGTGTTGTATTTCTCCTGCATGTAAACAACCACACTGGCTAGCACATTTTTAAAATATTATTTCTGTTTAGCTTTTCTTTTTGTTTTAGTCAGCTTTTTCACTGCTGTGACTAAAAGACCTTACCAGAACAACTATAAAGGAGAAAAGGTTTATTTAGGGGCTCACAGTTTCTGAGGTCTCAATCCATAGATAGCTGGCTTTATTCCTCAGGTCTCCAAGTGAGTCAGGAGCAACATGGTGAAAGAGTGTGGCAGAGGGAAGCATCTCACATGGTGATCAGGAAAGCAGAGAGAGACTCCATTTGCCAGATACAAATATATACCCCAAAGCCACACCCCAATTCCCACCTCCTCTAGCCCCACCTATCACTTCAGGTACTACTCAGTTAATCCCTGTCAAGGAATTAATTCACTGACTGGGTTAAGATTCTCACAACCCAATCATTTCTCCTCTGAACCTTCTTGCATTGTCTCACATGTGAGTTCTCACATCCAAACCATAATGCTTTTGAAATAATTTCAGACTTAGAAAAAATTATAAAATGAATACAGATAATTCTTATATACATACCCCTCATCCAGATTCCTCAGATATTAACATTTTACTATTTGGTTTTTCATTTTCCATCTCTGTTTCCATCTCTTTCCCTTTACCTCTCCACACACACATATACATATATATACATGTATATGCATATACTTATGTTTTATGAGCAATTTGAGAGAAAATTGCACCCATAGCACCCATACACTTAAATACTTCAGTATGCATTTTTCCTGCAAATAGGGATGATCTCTTATAAAGCCACAGTTTGATGATCAAAATAGGAAATTAACACTGATATCAATACCATTGTCTTATTTATTGACCTTATTCAAGTGCTGCCAAATGTCTTATAAATATCCTTTATGGCAAAAGGTTTTAAAAACAAAAAAGTCCTTCCAGCTGTATACATATCCTAATATTTAGGGATAAGCCCTGATTTCTTACATAGTTTGGTTTGCCCCCAGTACCCATGCCAGGAGTATGTACTGGTCAGCATTTGCCTGACATAGAAGATCCTCTGATTTTGGAGATGGGTGGATGGAGAATTAATGCAGTGAGCCAGGGTGAACTTGGGGAAGCAGGCCTTGACCTAGGCTTAGCCACGTAGCTGTAGCCATCAGCTCCATGTTCTCAGAGTGCTTCTGTCAGTTTGCCTCCTCTCAGCAGCCCTCCTGGGGAATTCAGCCAATTGCAGTACTCTTCCCTCTGTAGAAATGCACAGCTGATCTTTCACACAGTTACCTAAGCTGCATGTGGTCACCAGCAGCTCCACAGCCAGCTCAGGACATGTGCTGCTGCTCTGCAGTCTATGGGTCTATAATTGTTAAAACATGCAACAGTTATCGAGGGCCTACTACGTGCCAGCATACTAGGTGTACAGCAGTAAACAAAGAAAAATCCCTGCCCTCAGAAAGCTTACACTTTAGTAGGAGAGAATGGCAAACAGGAAATAAGTATATGGTTTGTCACATGGTGATAAGTGTCTAGAGAGGACAGTACATCAAAGTAAGTCTGGTAAGGAGCACTGGGGATGGGGTGCAATCTGTAGAGGGTGGCTAGGGATCATCTCATGGGCGAAGTGGCTTTCCCCACTTTCTGTATTAAGGTGTAATTTCCCTGTAGTATCTTCACCCTTTCTAGTGCACAGTTCTGTGAGCCTTGACAAACTTATATGATCACATGATGACCACCCAATCAAGATAACAACTCTTTCACCTCAAGACATTTCCCTGTGCCCCTTGGTAGTCAGTCCTCCCCACCTCACCTCTGACAGCTGTTGATCTGTTCTCTGTCCTTAGAGTTTTGCCCTTTCTAGAATATTATAAAAAACCTTTTGAATCTGGCTTCTCTTAGCTGTAATTCATCCATGTTGTATGTACCCATAGTTTGTTCCTTTTTGTTGGTGAGAAGTATTTCACTGTGTCAGTATTCCCGGAACCATCCATTTTCCAGCTGAAGAACACTGGGGTGTCTTCTAGTTTGGGACTATTATATATAAAGCCACTGGAAGCATCACATGCAGGTTTTTGTGTACATGTACATTTACATTTCACTTGAATAAATAGTTTAGAGGATTTTTGAGCAAAGATCTGAAAGAAATGTGAAAACGAGCCATGAAAATAGTTGAGGATATGTCAGCACATGTACCATATTATTTAGTCAAGTGGATAGATTTGTACTGCAAAACTTTTCTTTTTGAGTCATTTTTCTTATTTGAGTTATTTGGAGAAAGTAGGGTAGAAAGAGAGGATGCCATTCATTCATTGATCTATTCAACAAATATTAAAAAAACAAAAGCCACCAGTCCACGGTCTATGATAGGAAGCCTGGGATCCTTGGATTCACACCAAGAGCTAATTTTAGTTGCTTTATCTGACATAATTTCCTTTCTCAGTTTCCTGAAAGTTGGGGTAAGAGAGTAGTTAGTCGGGTTATCATCTCTGAATAGGACTATGGGCTTAAGCATTTCTTGAGTTTTTATCTCATTGGAGGCTCCAGGGACCCATTTAGAGGCACCTGAGAACTCACGTCCATTTGATCGTGAAGTTGTCTGCAGGAGAAGGGCAAGGAGAAGATGTCTGGAGAGACATATTCAAATAAGCGTTCCCCATGGATGAGGGGCCAGTGGGAAAGACAGCCTCCTTCCAGGATTCAGAGGCTTTGTGGAAAAACAACAGACAGAAAATAACTTGTGAACTTTTTCATTTCAGGTGATGCAACTGTAAAAAAGAAACCTGCGCCCAAGACACCGCCGAAGGCAGGTAATAGTCACAGCCCCGCCTGGGGCCAGGAAGTCATCTGCCATAGGGGCTTTTCCTTTACCCTACTGGACTAGCCCACTGTATGTGATCAGGAGACCCTTCCCCAGTTCAAACTCTTTATTTATGAGGTGGAATCTGCTCCTTGAACAGGGCCTCTGGCCAGCCTGGTGCCTGGGCCTCTTCCTGGCTGCATCCTTCTGCTTCCCCTGTGCATAGAGCATCACACAGTCCCCCTCAGCTTTCCATCCCTTCTGCAAAATTCTTCTACACCCTTGCCCTCTCCTCTGCCCCCATGTGGATGACCCACTTTGTGCTGCTTCTGTGTCCTGCTCTGGTATGTCCTTGTTCATGGAGTCCCTGTCTGTTTTCCATGGAAGGATGTGAACTGCATTGAGCCGGCCAGCTAGCTGGTCCAGAGATCAGTTGGCAGGGCACTGCCAAATTAATGAGTAAATTATGGCTGGTAAGGAGCACTGGGGTCAGGGGCTACACTACAATCTGTAGAGGGCAGCTAGGGATGATCTCATGGGTAAACTGGCTTTCCCCCACTTTTTGTATTAAGGTGTAATTTCCCTACAGTATTCTTCACCCTTTCTAGTGCCCAGTCCTGTGAGCCTTGGCAAACACAATCACATGATGATCACCCCATTAGCACCAAACCCTTAGCAGTCATTCCTGTAGGATGTAGGATATGGATTCAAGCAACTGGGGTGAGATGCAAATTCCAGTGTGACCAATAAGTAGAGAATTATGGCATATAAATTGTGTGCGTTCCATTAAAGGAAATTGGAATAAAGAAATTAATAAACCTAGCTTGTCTCTGAGCGCAGATGTTCTAGAACAAGGATCAGTGCCCTTAGTGTTAGCCTGAGGGTTCTGAAAGGCAAGGGAGGAGCCAGCATACCTACATGGACAGTGAGTGACATCATTGGGGCCATAAGGCCTGGGTCCTCCTCCATCTTGCTCACTTTCTGCCTGTCCTCCCAGCTATGCCCCCTCAGATCATCCAGTTCCCTGAGGACCAAAAGGTGCGTGCAGGAGAGTCTGTGGAGCTGTTTGGGAAAGTGACTGGCACCCAACCCATCGCCTGTACCTGGATGAAGTTCCGAAAGCGGGTGAGTAGCAGAAGTGAGTGGCCCAAGGACAACCCACAGCCCCTGAGCCAAAAGGAGTAAGAAATGCTCTTCATCAATTTAGAGAGACCTCCCCAACCTACCCACCAGCCACCCACCAAACCTAAGTTTTTACACAAAGTTTCTTCCAAGTCTAACAAAAGCCCTGCTTTATGATGATGTATAAGCATCATCATTATCTAATCCTTACCCCAGAAAGAAGCTTCAGACAATTTGTATAATCAAACTACTCATGACCCCCATCTGATCATGGTGTCTGCCTAGGATTCTAGGCAGGAACATTGAACCAAGACCTCAGATGACTGCCCAGATGCCATGAGCTCTCTATGATCCTGTACCAGCCTGCTGATTCCCTCTGTGATAACGGCTTAAACTTGCCACAGGCTGAAAAGATCAAAGTGCATCTTAGTGTTCAGATAGATAAATTATATATTGAGTAGAATTTTGGCTGAGTGACCCAGAAATCAGACTATGACTTAGGATGATGAATCCTAATATTTGAATTTCCAACCAGTTTTTAAAGAAACTTGGGGGACTCAGCCTTTCCACCACTGCCACATGGGTAGTATGTGCTCATGTGTGGTATCAGAAGTCCTCCTAGAATGGTGGGCTTGGCCCTGGATCAGGAGCCCTACAAAAGGTGTGGATTTATTCTGAGTCTTCTATTGCTCCATTTCCACGCCATTCATATTGCTCCAGGCTCAGAGATGAGCTGCTAATACCAGGGAGGAGTGTAGAATGGGAATCATAGATGAAGACGGGAAGCTGTCCTTTGGCATCCCAAAGACATCAGTCCTGTGCTGTCTGGGGTACTATTATCTGAAATAAGATAGAATTGCATCCCTTTTCAGAGACACCTGGCCAAGTCCAAGCTCTGTCCATCAGAGAACTTCTGCAATGATGGGAATGTTCTGTATCCATGCTGAACACAGTGGTGCCACTCTCCCTGTGTGGTTGTTGAGCACATGAAGTGTGGCTAGCAACTGAGGAACTACATTTTTTATTTCAATTAATTGAAACTTGTTAAACAGATTCGTTGAGATGTGATTCATGTAGTTTAAAAATTCACCCTTTTAAAGTATACAATTCAGTGGTTCTGACAGATTTATAAGGTTGTGTAAGCATCATCATTATCTAATCCTTACCCCAGAAAGAAGCCTCAGACCCATTAGCAGTCATTCCTCCCCTGCCTCCATCCTCTGACAGTCCTATGCTGGGTTCTGTCACCATTCACTTGCCTATTCTGGACCTTTCATGTAAGTGGAATCAGACAGTACATCATCTTTTGTGTCTGGATGTTTTTGTGTGTGGTGCTGGGGATTGAACCCAGGGCCTAACACATGCTAGGCAAATGCTATACCACCAAGCCCCACCCCCAGCTCTTTTTGGTGGGGAGGGGACACTGGAGATTGTACCCAAGAGTCTTGATAATTTCCTGAGGCTGGCCTTGAACTTTCAATCCTCCTGCCTCAGCCTCCCAAGTAGCTGTGATTACAGGCATGTGCCACCAGGCTTATCTTATATTATTTTTTTTTCTTAGCATAATGTTTTCAAAGCTCACTGATGTTGTAGCATGAATCAGTACATTATTTCTTTTTATTGATGAATAATAAACACCACATTTTGTTATCCATTCATCAGTTGATGGACATTTGGTTTGTTTCCACTTAATTAAAATTCAAATAACCACATGTGGCTCTCAGCCACTACATTGGTCAGCACAGCAGAGGTGAGAGCCCACTGGGGTGTGTTTGTAGATATCTTGGCTCAGATGCATTCTATCATCCCATCCCAGAGTGGTGGCAGGAGACTGGTCCCCTCCTGAGCTATGTTCTGGGAGCAGTGAGTGCTGAGGTAGATCATCTACTATGCCTACCACCCCCCAGTCTGGACACACTCAGGGAGGCTTGGCTCTGGGGGTGAGAGAGGAGAGGTTTAAGGGGAAGTTCAGAGTCCAGACAAGATGGAGCCCCCCATAGCTTGTCCAGCAGCATCCCTTGGAATAAGAGCCAGGGAAGAGCCCTCTTCCTTTCCTGGCCCAAGTCTCCAGCAGTTGCTTCACCCTCCATCACAGATCCAGGAGTGCGAGAACATCAAGGTGGAGAACAGTGAGACTGGCAGCAAGCTCACCATCCTGGCTGCACGCCAGGAGCACTGCGGCTGCTACACGCTGCTGGTGGAGAACAAGTTGGGCAACAGGCAGGCCCAGGTCAACCTGACCGTCGTAGGTGAGTCTGGGCACTGGGTGGCATGAAGCTTGGGGGATAGGGAAGGCAGTGAGCCCAAGCAGGATGCACGAACCTCAGGACCTCACCACTGTCACACCTTTCTGCCCATGGTCTTTGTCCCCCCCACCCCCTGCCTCTCCTTTCCTAGCTCTTAACTATTTCTGTCCTTCAAGCTGTACGGAATTCTAGACTCTTACCTCTTCCCCACCCCCAGCACCATTTCTTCCTATGAGTCCCCTCCTGGCTTCTCTGTCTTTCTAAACTTTGGAGATCCTGGGCCCTTCCATTTTTTGCTCCATCCTGATAGCCTTTAACTCCTCCTTCCTGTCTGCTATGGCTTCTATCCCCTTACAAATCCTCACCTGGATTCAGTGCTCCCTTGTGACTTCACTGCTCCTATGCCTGACTTGGGGATGCCACAGACTCAGGGTTAGACCTCCAGGCTCAGCTAAGACGTCAGTGCTGGCCAGAGCCCTGTCCTTGTCTCTGTCCAGTGCTGTTTCTCAATCTCCTCACCCTGCAGGCCTTGGCCTCTAAATTCTTGGAGAGATGCAAGATACCGAGTGTGAATTTGCTCAACTTCACGGCCCCACATCTCCAGGTGTCTACTTCTATCCCACCATTACTTCACCCTCCATGCTCTAGAGGCTGCCCCCTTGTAATCTAAATCCCAGCAGTTGGGGATCCACCTCCCCACTTATCTTCACCCTCTCTGCTCTACTGGTTCCTCCCACAGCCCATGGATGTAGCCATCTTAACCAAACACACAGGCATGTATAACTCCTGCAATATTTTGTCTTGCTGTCCTCCCCACTCCCCTCTTCCTCTCCTGTCTCCTGTCACCCCATAGACAAAACCTCTGCAGGGGACAGTCTCTACTCCAATTCAGCTTCTTTACCCCTGGTGCTCTTCAGCCCCTTGCACCTTACTCCCATATGCACCTCACCCCCATATCCCATTAGTCTGTGGGGACCACTCTTTGAGGTCACCATGTCCTCCTAATCCTAACTCCACTCCCTTTTCCTCATCTCCAACACCCTTTCCAGACCACTTCTCAAGCCCATCTTCTTCTTTCCTAATGAGTTTTCATGCCCTGGCCAGCTCTCTCCTAAAACACCAAAATCACTCTCTAACTGCTCCTCACCATCAGCCATGCTCAGCTCCCTCCATCAGTCCTGGCTCCCCATGGGGCAGGTGCTCAGGACATCAGAGAGACAAACAGGTGAAGGAGCAGACAGATGGAGAGTAGACCATGTCTTGTGCCTGTGTGGGCCTTTGCACATTGAGCTTATGAAAACCTTCGAACTGGTGTTCACTGACATATGTGAGACCTGAGTGGGTTTTGCATTTGTTCTTGGCTTTCAAGCTTATGGGGCACTTCTGTGAAAATTTGAAAAAGGGACCCCAGCAAAGTGTAAATGTTACACTCCCAGGGCTCATGGCAGGGCCTCAGCAAGCACAGGTTGGCCTCAACCCCTCCACTGGGCCCTTATGCAGTGCACAAAATTCTCAACTGTGCATTGCCTTTAACTGTGACTTCTTGCTTGCTGGACTTTCCTTTGCGTTCCTGGTCACACATCGATGGGCGTGCGGAACAAAAAGATCTGTGAGAACAGGACTCATGTGGCTACAGTGCTTAGAACTCTTTCCAAGGAACCTCTCTGTGGAAGTGTCTAGATGTTAGATTGGAAGGGGAGAAGGGGACTCAAGGATTTTTGTAGCCCTGACATTCTGTGGTGCCCTGACTTCGATCCCAGTTTCCCTCCTTTATCCTCATCTCATATCCTCACCTTAGGACTTAGGTGATAGGTATGCTTCCAGCCTTGCAGAGGGGAAACAGAAGACTGATTCAAGCAAATGACAGGGCATTGGGGGCCACATAGAAGCTGGATCTCAAGCACTCAGACATCTGTCCTCCAGATACTACTTATGGGTGTGTGAATGGGTCTGAATGTCCCCAAAGGTGAAGGGAGCCTCTTCATCTTGAGGCTGATGTGCAGGCCTTTTGCGGAACTGTCCACTTACCAAGAAGTTGCCGACATCCGTTCCCCCATGTTTTTTCACACTGAGCCTTGGGAAGCCTTGCAGCCTCTCCCTCCAGGACCTGAGCGGTTGGGGAAGAGGGAGTCTTTTCTACACAGGTGAATAGGAGGATAAAGGACAAAGGTGGGGTGCCAAGTGCCAAGTGAGGTGGCCAGTGAACTTGCCCAATGCAGATAACAGATAACTGCCACATGGGTGGCAGACCCAGTGAGGCTGCCTAGATGGGAAGTACTGCAGAACCCTCTAGACAGTCACTGGACACCATGGTCCTTGGAGAGGGGATTGGCCCCACCGTGGTCTTCATTTCTCTCTGTTTGCCTTATCTCTTGCCCACTCCCCTAACCCTGTCCCCACCCATGCTCTCTTCCATCTACTTCTGTCACTCTGTCCCATTTCCCTTCTTTTCCTTTTTTTCTTCTGACCCCTTGGAGTCCTTAGGTCAGAAGTTTAGGATCAGGGAAGGATGGTGTACTAAGGGGTCAGGGAATGGGTTCCTCATTCATAAAGGGGAAAAAGGATCCTCTTCTCACTCTTCCTCTCTTTTGTGACTCCAGGTGCTTATTTCTCCCAAGAAGTCAGGAACTTTTAGGGATTGGTCCAGCCAGCTGTATGTTTAGAGCAATACCTGAAAGTCTTAACTTGGCCCTGCTCCCAGGTCCTATCAGCAGGCATCATTTTCCACTCTTCCTTGGTGTTCTCTCCCATCTGCCCTGCTTGGGTAAAGGGGCTTAGCAGCTTTGAACTGTTTTTCTGGAACCAGTGCCCCCACCCCCATCCTGGCCACCCCCCTCGTGGTGCCACACACTCCCCTCCTCCATCCCCACTGCATGGGCTGCAGTTGTGCCCTTTTATGGTTGAGTTTCTTATTCTTCGTGGCCAGTGCTGACAGGGCCATTGGCGTGGCTGCCCGCCAGCTGGCAGGAGTAGCATGTTAAATGCCGTCCTGGGAGGGGAATGGAATGGAGAGCAGGGCTTTCTGTCTGCCTCCCCCTTGTAGAGCTAAGAATAGAATTGCTCAATAAAATGAGGACTTGCATTGATGGGAGCAGCAAAACCACATTCATTCAGAGCCCATGAATTTAGAATTAGTCCAAAATAAACCAGGACTAAGCTGATTTACCTGTGTGTATCCAGGGACAGCTGTGTATTATCTGATCAGGGTTTATTAAGTAGACATGAAATGTAAATGAGATAAAACAGGAGTTGCTCAGCCTGCTCCGGACAGTTTTCAAGCACTTTAGAAGCATCCATTTACAAGCTAACTAAATAAGGCCAGTTTAATGCAACTTCCACTTGTTAGCAGTAAACTTCTTTTATGGCATGTTCTTTGAAGAACTAGTTTCTTTTCAGACAGTCTATGATTCCTATTTTTAAAATGATAATAAAAACTAGCCTTTCTCTCAGTTAGTTTCAATGAGTGATGCTTAGCTATTTTGGAGGCTTATTATTATTTTAAGGGCAGCACAGGAATTTGAGATGCTCGCTCTCTTCCTGCCCCTGGCCCCTGGTCTGCTGCCTGAGAGAGGAGGGAGGGCTGCTCCAGGAGGAGGGAGTGAGCAGCAGATCCAGATGGATTCCTTACAGTTACTCACCCAGCACCAGAAAAACAGGTCTCTCTGCATAACTTTAAAGGAGAAAAACAAAATAGAGAGAACCCCAAATGCCCAATAATCCCCAAATGCCAGCTGAGCTTGGAATTTGCATGATTTACAGGAGATTTCCCTTTGTAATGCCTCAATGCTTAGGCTTGAGCTAAGTAGGATGCTTTCTTGATCTCCTCCTACCCAACAGCCTGGAAAGTACCAAGCCCTGGAGCTGGGTCCCAAGGCTTTGTGGAATCTCCTTTTGGCTCTATCCCTGACTAGCTGGGTTTCCTGGGTGAACAGAGTGCCTTAGCCTCTGAGGGTGAGGATGATCCATGTAGGTGACCGCTAGGGGCCCTGCCAGCAGCTGTGGAAAGGTGTCCAGGCAGGTTAAGGCGCAGCCACAGATGGGTTTCACACGGGCACCCACAGAGAGGTCAAGGGCAGATGCTTCAGTGGAAGCTTCACAGACAAGATCTTCCGTTTTCCCAGAAATAAGAATATTTGCACAGAATCCTGGAGCTGGTGCCATGAGGGACCCTTTCCTTGGAAGCATTTCCCATTCTGTCAGTCAAGTCTCCAGGGAAGCCTGGGAGAGTTCTGAGGAAGTGTAGGGCTCCTGGCCCCAAACACTGAGCAAGCCTCCCCTTGGCCAGGCCCTTGCCCAGCATGTCCCTCCAGACTGTGTCTGTCTTTGGTGTGGAGGCTCACAGGAACGTGCTGATCCATCCTGAGGGTTCTCATCTCTGGCTAGCTCAGCCTCTGGGTGGGCTCTGTGGGATAAAGAATAGAAAACATGAGGCACAGCCTGTGGCTCTAAGAGGCTTCCAATCTCTGGACTTCAGACTTGGGTCTTTTCTGACCTCCTTCATTGGGCACTAATTATGTGGTGAAGTTTCACTTGGAATTTAAGTCCACCTCCCCAAATTTTGTATCTTCTCTTGTGTTATAGGAAGTGAACTGTATCATAAGTAAGTTCCAGACCCCTGTAACAGGAAGGTACAAACACTACCCCTAATGCCGTGCTCATTTCTCCAACTTGTCTTTCTTGCCCAAAACAGAAAGGAGAAAATTGGCTAATGGACTGCATCTGCACTCAGGGTACCCGTTTGTGATCAGCTGTGTCCAGTCACATGTCTCCCAGGCACTGGGGGCAGGGCAGTGAGCATTTCATCCCTCCCTAGGCTTTTTTACTTCCTTAGCTGGTCTTGAGAAGACTTGAACCACTTGCTGCTAAGAGAGTTTAGAGTAATAAACATCTTAGCCAACACGAGAAATGTTTCTAAAAAGAGCAATATATCTTTCAGAACAAACAGTTTTTCTAAGAGAACATATTAAACAACCAGTGAAAGTGGTTCCATCACAGGTCTCCGGCATGACTGTGAGGCTGGAAAGTGGCTCTGACAAGCTCCCAGAATCATTCTCAGGGGGAGATCCAGGCTTGGGTTGTTGGGGAGCAGTGCCTTCTGAGCTGAAATGTAGAAGAAGCAGGGCTGGGGGAGGGGAAAGAATGACTGCATAAGAATATGTATTCATGGAGCTGGGGATGTAGCTCAGCTTGTAGAGTGCTTGCCTCACAAGCACAAGGCCCTGGGTTCAATCCCCAGCACCCCCCCCCAAAAAAAATATATTCATGTGTGTGCATCCTTGTATATATATACACTTGCAGAGTTTTCTTCCTTCCCCATGGACACAGGGTCATTTGTAGAATTCTCTTTGGCCTTCCTGCCTAGCTGGGGTGGGAGAGTAGAGTCAAGTACTTTACCTGTCTGCATTTGTTTCCATGATTCTTGCAAAAACTCCTTAAAGGTACGTACATATTAATACCATTTTACAAATGAGAAAGACAAACAAACAAACAGGTCTCAAATTTGCTAAGGTTTACATATTTATAAATCCACATAGCTTTGTTTTAACTGCTAGTTTGTGAGTCTCCATGAACTTACTGTGCGGGGTGGGGGGGTGCGGGGATGAGGGAATTATCTCTACCTAACACATACATCTATAACCAACCATCTGCAAAAACTAAATCTGAAAAATAGGAGTTAAGTTCGGATAAGCAACTAACAAAAATCATCAAAACTCAAGAATCTCATTAAAGTTGACCACCATGACTTGACCTAAAGTTGACAGCCTTACTGTTCTGAGCTCAGGTCATCTGAAGGGAAATGGAGCCGGCCAAGAGAGTCACTTCTTGTTTGTGTCCTCAGCTCATTTTCTGTCCCTTAAGCAGGGATGGCTGGGATTTGCTATTGCAATTTGCTTTTGAAATTTTTTTATGTCATTATACACCAGGCCTTTGAGAATGGAAAAGGTAGGTAGGGACTGGGGGGATAGCTTTGTGGTAGAGCATGTGCTTAGCATGCATGGGCCCTGACTTCAATCCCCAGCACCAAAGGCAAAACAAAACAACAACAAAAACAAAAGAGATAGGTAGGAGTAATTTTTTATGTACTATAAAGCTAGAAAGAAACTCCTATAATGAAGATAGTAATGACTAGTCAAGGACTTTCTAAGAACTTCTCACAACAACCTTGTGACCCAGATGCTATTACCATCCACATTATCCCGATGAAGAAATTGAGGCAGAGCAGTTAACAGCTACTGAGCAGGGATAGGTCTGTGTTCCAACCTGAATCTGTGTGACCTCAGAGCTCAATCACTGTGGTATCTGGCCCC
Organism: Glaucomys volans; assembly: GCA_020662805.1. Lineage (NCBI taxonomy): Eukaryota > Metazoa > Chordata > Mammalia > Rodentia > Sciuridae > Glaucomys > Glaucomys volans. Next base: position 140,522 of record JAJEJO010053991.1, read on the forward strand.
TCAGTGGGGTGGATGTTTCCCATGTTCTAGACAAAGTGGAGACAGACCTTTGGTTGTGTCACAGGTTACTGGCCTCTGGCATAAAGGACACACACACCCCCACTCTCAACTCCCTCCCAATACATGTTTTTGATGGGAAATAGTCCACGCCTCCTAAGCAGCTTCCTAGATCTGTTTACTCTGAAAAATATGTTTATGACTTGAGCAGACTACCGGAAATCATGACTTGTCGATTGGAAAACTAGCCAGAGAAAGTTTCTTCCAAGCAAATAGGTATGTGTGGGGCTTTCTGTACTGTCAATGAGAAATGAGAGTCAGAATAGGGACCTCTGCATGGATTCACAAGGCTGCTTCTCCCCACATCAGAGCTAATTCAAGAATGCTCATGGGCTGGGGATGCAGGTCAATGGTAGGTACTTGCCTAGCATGTGGGAGGCCCTGGGTTCAATCCCTAGCACTATAAAAAAAAAGAGGAGGCAGAAGAATGTCTTTCCCTACAGTTCTGGAGAGTTTGGGTGATACTGTGCTTCTCTAATCCCCAGATAAGCCAGACCCCCCAGCTGGCACGCCTTGTGCCTCTGATATCCGGAGCTCCTCACTGACCCTGTCCTGGTACGGCTCTTCATACGATGGGGGCAGTGCTGTGCAGTCCTACAGTGTCGAGATCTGGGACTCGGTGGACAAGACATGGAAGGAACTAGCCACATGCCGCAGCACCTCTTTTAACGTCCAGGAACTACTGCCTGACCGCGAGTATAAATTCCGCGTGCGTGCAATCAATGTCTATGGAACCAGTGAGCCAAGCCAGGAGTCTGAGCTCACAGCAGTGGGAGAGAAACCTGAAGGTAGGCTGCTCCACCTTTTGCCTATTTTTGAAATGAGTGTGCATGAATGAGCTTAAATGTGTAAAAACTGTGCTGAGAGGCGTGCAGAAGGAAGGACAAAATACCAGCAGTGGCTGGTGGGACATTTTGTGGCCCTGATTTCTAAGGTTGTGATGCTGATTCATACTTTTAAAGAAGTACATAGAACCTTTGAAAAACCACTGAGCCCATAGACTGGGGCAGTGCTTTGGTGTTAAGAGTGTTTGCCTAGCATGTGCCAGGCACTGGGTTTGATCCCCAAAACTATAAAAGAAACACATTGAACCAGCAATTTTAGTACAGTGCCACCAGGGGGTGATAGTGTCAGGACTTGGTATACAAAGACAGCTAAGATAAGGAGCTTCAGTCTAGGGGGACAGATGTATATACAGCCAACTATTGTGAGATAGTTTGCATCTTACTGCAGTGATACAAACAGAGCTGAGGGAATGTGGCAGAAAGCATAGAGAATTTTGCCATGGAGACCAAAAGGCTTCCTGGAGGAGGTGACACTTCAACCATGTCTTGGAAAAGGGATTAGGATTCCAAGAGGCAAGGAAGGTAAGAAAAGGCATGATCAAGGGTAAGAAGTGGTGGAAATGAGTGGCATTTGTGTGTGGCCAGGGCATATGTTATGTGAGACAGAACAAGAGGAAGTAAGATAAGAGGCAATTTAGGCAAAGTTGTGAATTTCATCAAAAAATTTCAGAAGGGGATTGAGAGGATTAGATCTGGTTTTTTAAAAGGGACCTAGAGCTATAGCAAAGCCTTGGTGTCCAAAGTGTGACTGTGGACCAGCAGCCTTGGCATCCCGAGAGCTTGTTAGACTGCAGACTCTCAGACCCAACACTCCCAGGCCTTCTGAACCTTTGTTTCAATGTGATCTACTCCTCAGGGATTCATGTGCTCATCAAAGTTTGAGAAGCCCTGGAGTGGAGAATGAGTGATAGGGAGGAAATTGGAGTCCACCAGGTACCAGATGGGCCTCTGTGGGGTCATCTGGGAGAGGGATGGGAAGGACATGAAGGAAAGCCTCAGAAGCTAGAATGGACCATTCCTGATGACTTGTTCATTTGAGAGTTGAGGCGGGGAATTAGAAGAGTCTAAGGTGACTTGCAGTTCCTGGCTTGGATAACTGAGCACAGATTCAAGAGCCAGTCAGAGGTTTATTATTGTGAGTAATCATGGCTAATGTACATTGAACACCTGCCACGTGTTAATATGTTAATCACTTTACATGCATCATTTCATTCAGTCCTAGTAACCCAATGGAGTAGATTCTCTTATCACACTCATCTTACAGGTGGTAAATGAGGGTTAGCAGGATGAGGCTGCTTGCCAGGAGCCACAAAGCTTGTGAAAGCTGAGTGGAAGGTTGAACCAAGAGCCATCTGGCCTGAAGCCTGTGCTCCTTTGACCAGACCAAGGGAAAAGGTCCACTGCATTGCCTCCTTGGTCTGGGGCTTGAGTGACTTGGAGGTTAGATGGGGGCTCTGGTTTCAGACAGGTTGAGTTGAGGGATATCCAAGAGGAGGTGACTTAACATTACTGAGTCCAAGGCTCAGGAGGAAGGTGTAAACTAGGGTTGCATATTTGGGAGTCTGCACTGTTTAATTGGTAACTGAAGCCAGGGGCATCAGAGGTCACCCAGAGGATGGCAGAGAAAGACACCATGCTGCAAGAGTCTGCAGGACCAGGAGAAAGGACTGGAAAAGGAGAAAACCAGGAGGAGGTTGGAGTCCATTGTAGAAACAGGGGAAGGAGCAAATTAAGAAATGCTTAAGTGAAAGAGATGAGGGATCAGAAGGATCTTTGGATTCAGCCCTTTGGTTGGTAGTAAACTTTGAGATCAAAGTCCATAGATTTTCCACAGAGTGGAAAATGGTTGTTTTGGTTAGAAAATAGATGGAAGAAAGAGAGCCCAGGAATGTGGAACATTATCACAAGGAGTTTTATGGGAAGAGCAGGAAAAGTATGCTGTGAATTTAGGATGCAAAAAGGTTTGGGGCAGGAAAGGATATGAAGGGCCTGGTGTGGTGGCACATGCCTGTAATGCCAGCAGCTCAGGAGGCTGAGGCAAGAGGATTGAGAGTTCAAAGCCAGCCTCAGCAAAACGAAGTGCTAAGCAACTCAGGGAGATCCTGTCTCTAAATAAAATATAAAATAGGGCTTGGGATGTGGCTCAGTGGTCGATGCCTATCCCTGGTACCCCTCCCTGCAAAAAAAAAAAAAAGAGGCTGAGGCAGGAGGACTGTGAGTTCAAAGCCAGCCTCAGCAACTTAGCAAGGCCCTAAGCAACTTGGTGAGACCCTGTCTCTAAA
>JAJEJO010053991.1:143805-188833 GCA_020662805.1 Glaucomys volans
AAAAAAAAAAAAAAAAAAAAAAAAGAAAAAAGAAAAAAGGACTTAGAGGGACACAAGGAACTAATGCTCTTGGAGAGAGGAGAGCTTAAGAGTGTGAGGCAGAGACATTTGTAGGAGACTAAAGTGTCAAAGGAGATGGGGAGGGAGCTATCTTAGAAGTAACTAGGCACATCATAAGTGTGGAAGTGTCCTTATGGTTCAGTACCTTTTTTTTTGCAGGGGGTGGTACCAGGGATTGAACTCAGGGGCATTCAACCACCAAGCCACATCCCCAGCCCTATTTTGTATGTTCTTTAGAGACAGGGTCTCACTGAGTTGCTTAGCACCTTGCTTTTGCTGAGACTGGCTCTGAACTCTTGGTCCTCCTGCCTCAGTCTCCCAAGCTGGCATTATAGCTGAGCATCACTGTGCCTGGCTTGATATCTCTCTTTAGTTTAAAAAATCTGGAATAAGACAGGTCTTAAAACTTCACTTTCTCATTAAAAGAGGACTCCAGAAAGAAAGAGAGGGAACACCAATGGAAAACATACCAACTTCTCTCTGTCACCCCAGCAGCCTGAGTGCTGGGCACCTTTACCTCTGAGCCCTAGGGATGCACATGGGCAGCTCCTCAGAGCTCCAGCTGGCATCACGGTTCTGCTGGGGGAACCTGAGAAACAAAACCACCATCTGCTGCCCTCTTACCCCTGACTCCCTCTCCACACACACACCATTCTGCAACAGGCAGAGTCAGGAACAGGCAGGACAGTGGCCTCCAGGAAGCCAGGACAGCAGCACCCAGGACTCTGGGGAGAACCTGTGAGGAGGAAGAGCAGGGCAGGTGGCCTTATTGTCCTCAGCAGGAAGTCTTAAAAGCCCATAGAGCCCCCCAGGCTGCTGCCCCTCCTGCTGGGACAAAGGAAAATGTTGAAATCGCCTGAAATCCCAAGGAGGGGTCTAAGCCACCCAGGACTTCCAGAGGGAAACTGCTCCCCACCCCAGGTCCAGCTGGGTTATCCAAGGGGGGCGGGAGAACAGTTGGCAAGCTTTAGGTCTGAGGACAGGGTGGACGGTGGCGTTGGTGGGGAGCAATTGCAAGCAAAAGTTATTGGTCTGCTCAGATGCTGAGCCGGAAGCCATCTCCTTCTATTTTAAAGGAAAACAGCTCTAAGAGAGGAGTGGTGTAAGTGTGTGTGTGAGTGTGTGTGTGTGTGTGTGTGTTGGCAGGTGGATGGAGTTGGAGTTCACCGGAGGTCACTTCTTGGAGCAGGGGGCCATAGGGTTGTATTAAAAGCAGTGCCAGTTAACTCGGCTCCACAAAGCCCAGCTGCTGTGGGCTGTACTTTCACCACCACCACTACTCCTGCCTCTTGCCTTGGTAACTTCAGCTTTCTGCCTCATGCTGATCTCAGTTCCATCCCTGTTTACATCCCAGTCCTCCCCCCATGCAGAACCCCTCTTGAGCACCAGGCGCTGCCCACAGAGAAGAACCCCTCGGGGCTTCAGTGGCTTTCCTATGCCAGAGCCACCCCTCAAACTAGAGTCCCTAACCTGACAGTTCCTGCCCGCCCTTGCCAAACCAAGTAAACAGCCATTGCCTTGCCATGACTGCTCCCCCATGCCACCAGGTCTTGAACTTCACCACACACACACACACACACACACACACACACTTCTGCTCTCTTTAAATCCCCTTGTCTCTGTTCCTACTCCTCATTTGTCCTAGTCTATATAGTTTTTAGCAAAACAGCTGTAACTGAAGCTTCCTTCCTAGCTGGGGGCTCCTTGCAATCCAGAAGGCAGTCAGAGCTACCCAGTCTGGGCCATTGCTGTGCAGGCTCCAGCCCCACCTGGACCTCGAGGATGTGTCTGAGTCAGGGTGCCCTCTAGCGCCCACAGGGTGTACAGCAGTCCCCTGCAGCGGAAAGGTTCATTGCTGTGGGACTCACTGGATCTGTGCTCTGAGTGTCTGAGCACTTAGCTGGTCTTCTCTGGGACACCACTCCAGGGTAATGAGATTCTCATCTGTTTGCAGGAATATCTCAGAATGCTCAGCCAAACAGCTGTTCCACTTAGCTCTTCGATCTCATAGCTCATTCACATTAGAGGTTTTTGTTGTTATTGTTTTTAAATGTTTAGCCCAAGTCCTTTCTTCTATAATTTTAGCTCATCCTTAGTGGAAAGATGGAAAACAAGTGGTCACATTTGTCATTGCTACAGCCCTTAATGCTCAGCAAGCTGAGCTGTGGTCTCTTCCCTGCTCCTCTCCTGCCACACCCCAACCCTCTGGTTGTCTTGCCATTCACGTAGAAATAGAGGCAGGACAAAAGGAGGAGGGCAGAAGGGGACCCAGCAGGCTGGGGTCATAACAAGAGCCCCGCATGAAAAGTCTGCAGTACAACAGTGAGGACTGAATCCCTAGGATGAGGGTTTGGTCCCCCTACTAGAGCATGTGAGAGGTAGAGGTGAGGATCAGCATGGTATTGCAAGGGAGGCCAGAAGGCCAGCCAGCTCTGTAGTTGTCTGACTGACTTCAAGGTGATAGGGAGAGGCCAGCTCCAGAACTGGGACCCTCTCCAAGGCTGGCTGGGAAAGCCCCTGGTGCCAGGGCAACAGAAGACCCCTCAAGGCTCTTGCACTGCGCCTCTTTGACTAGCATAATATAAACCCTGGAAGACACAGGGCCAAGAAAAACTGCCTTCACTTTCTCTCACCATTCTGCTCAGACCATTCCTGTCCCTTTGCCACACCAGGAAAATGTGGCAGAAAACCAGGAATATAAAGGGTGCTCAGTACTTCAGAACCCTGGCTCTGCAGGTCGGGATGCTGGGGCCTCCTGCAGGAAACTGCTATTTTGTCTGTAAGACTTGGGCCGTGGCCTGGCATCCACCAGGTGTTCATTGCACAGTGGGCTTGACTCTCTTGCTTCTCTGAAACCCTCTGAAACATCTTTGTTGAACTAATCTACACACCCACTGGACCTGTTGGTTGTTCCTGTGGCACCTCCAGGCTGAATTCCTCATTCCTGCGCCTTTCTCCTACAGGAGGCCTGCCCTGCCGCAGAATGGTTCCCTCAGGTGATAGTGTGCGTGAGTTGATGACAGGCCGTCACCCAGGCAGTTGTGTGCTTTTCTTTTAAATCACATCTGCTTTAGACAGCTTTCCCAGCCAGAATGGCCTGCCCTTTTCTGGTTGCCTTATCATGGCAGCCTTCCCTCCAGCGGCCCTCCGCTCCTCCTCCAGCTCCATCCCCACCCTCTAACTGCCAACAGCTAGAGTCCTGGGAGCAGATGCCAACAAGGCTTTGTCAAGGGCCACAGAGTGACCCTCGCTGTTGTGGCCAGTGCACGTTGCCCTGATGGCAATGTTCTGAGGGCCAGGGACCGAGGCTGAGGAACTGTGTGCCCCTGAGTTTCACTGCATGTCTCAGGGGCCATTGTCCCCAAGGCTGGAACTACTCAGTTATCCCTCAGCTGATCAGGTGCATCCTCTCAGGTCGCCTTTGTCACTGATGGATTTGAAGGTGTCACTCAACTCCCAGATATGTGAATTTGGAAAAACGGATCATTTAGGCCCAGGTCCAGCAGTCCCCATGATCCTGTCCCTCGTACTTCCCCAGCGAGCCTCCTTTGTCATTTCCCATGCCTGTTTCTGTGTTATTCTTCCCAGGACTCTCATGTTTAGTTTTTAAAACTAAACTTTGTCAGCAGTGTTTTAAGAACTCTAAACAGATCACAGCTTCTCTTGCTCCTGGTTTCATGCTCATAACTCTCAAACCCTTTTCAGCAAGTGGCACTTACCCTCTGGGAACCTGTTACTTTTCCCTGACCCCTCAGGTTCCAGTCCTTGTTTTACCCTTCACATCACAGGGGACTTGCCACCCACAGGTCAACCTGCACCTCCTCCCTCAGACCTAGACCTTCCACAATCCCGCAGACCATGACTCCTGAGGCAGCCCCACCCCGCTGACCTTGCCAGCCAGCCCACCGATTGGCTCTGGTTCCTCTCAGGAGGCACAAACACACCGGCCACCTTCTTTCCCCAGCCTTGCTGTGCTGGGGCTTCCACAAGTCACACCCTTTCCCCTGTGTTGGTCTCACACTCATATGCTCACACACACATACACACTCACACTCACGCTTGTACCCCCCCCACACACCGTCCCACACACTCACACGTTCCCAGACTCTGGCCCCACACCTACTCACGCACAGGCGCACTCTCACACCCACTCTCATGCACTCGTACACTGACCCACACACTCGTACTTGCACTCACATTCACAGACTTTTAAAAATCCTTTCTTCCCTTCGATTTTGTCACATTCTTGGACTGTCTCCTCAAGAAAGGTCCCTTCAGCCGGGTGTGATGGCGCACGCCTGTAATCCAAGCGACTTGGGAGACTGAGTCAGGAGGATCGCCAGTTCAAAGCCAGCCTCAGCAACTTAGCGAGGCCCTAAGCAGGGTCAGTGAGACCCTGTCTCTAAATAAATACAAAATAGTGCTGGGGATGTGGCTCAGTGGCCGAGTGTCCCTGAGTTCAATTCCTGGTTCCAAAAAAAAAGGAAAGGTCCCTTCATCCCTGTCGGCCAAAACGTAGCCCAGGTGATGTCTGAGGAGGACAGAGTGTGACACAGCAGTGCATCTAGAGCTGGTCAGGCCCTAGAAGTCACCTAGCAGAACTCCTTTCTACCAGATGAGGAAGTGGAGCCCAGAAAGGGAAAGGCACTTGGCCAAGACCAGAGTGATGCTATTGTACAGGACAAGCATGTATCAAGGATACCTTGCCTGCCCCCCACATTGCCCTTCACTCCTGACTTAGCCATGAGAGCAGCTGGCATGGGCTGCCTGTGTCCCTCCTCAGCCTTCCTCATGACCACCTGCTGGCTTCACTGGGTGTCATTGCTGACCACTCACTGTGTCACCATTTCCTTTAAGAGACCGCTCAAGCCTACTCCTTCATGGACGACTGCTCTGACGTTACCTCTCAGCCCCATTTTGTCCTGCCTCCCTCCGTGGCGTGTCCAGTGTGCACCATAACGAGGCACACGTGGTTATGTGACACTTTGTAATCTTTACTTCAATTATGTATGTTTTTGCCTCTCCAACTAAATTATAAGCTTCAATAAGGAAAGAGAGAACATGCCTCGTATGGGTTTTGTTTTGTATGCCCACATCACTGGCAAGATGCTTGGCGTACTGCGGGGGGTCCCATAAAAATCATCCAACAAAGGATACGTAGATTTGACACTGGAAGCAATTGTAAGTTGCTGACTTGCAAACCAGGGCAGGAAAGGACTCTGTCACAGTTGTGTGTAGGTTCTGAAAGTCCAGAGGGACTGGTGGAAATGTGGAGGAGGATCTGTCCAGGGCCACAGGGTTAGAGAAGAAGGGATAGAGTTGAGAAGGGAGGAGTGGAATGACTGGTGATGAGGCCAGGGCCTGCCAGGCTACACCTGACTCTGTTTGCAGCAAGAACTGACTGATCGCAGAGGGTGCTCAGAGGTCTGGGCTGGGAGGTCTGGTGCCAGAAAGAGCCCCAGCATGCCTTGCTCTCAATGAACGTCAGCTCTAATCCCCATCTTCTCTCTGCCTCTCCTTGTCTCCCCCAGAGCCAAAGGATGAAGTGGAGGTGTCCGATGATGGTGAGTGCCAGCCACGTGGCCTTCGGTCAGCCTCTCAGGGTGGAGCAGGGTGAGCAGGGGGTCTGATGGCTCGTACTCACCCTGACTATGCCCTCCAGATGAGAAGGAACCTGAGGTTGACTACCGAACAGTGACAGTCAACACGGAACAAAAAGTATCTGACTTCTATGACATTGAAGAGAGACTAGGATCGTAAGTGGAGTGGGAAGCTGCCTCTGGGCCCCAGGGTGAGGGTGGCGCAGGTCCCACAGTTCAGCCCAGTGCCTCTCTTCTGTCCTGACTCTTGCAATCAGTGGGACCAACTCAGGAATGCATCACTCACCACAGACTGGCAGAGGCCCTCCTGCAGTTCTGTCCCAGCCTTGGGAAGGCCTTCCTTTTGTGCTCCTTTCACAGCACAGCACTGAAACAGGGCTATGCAGGTTGGTCATCTTTAGGGTCCCTTCCAGTTGGTCCCCAGCAGTAGAGGAGCCTGACTGGCACCCGATGCCCAGTGCTTCATCAACATGCAGGGCGGCCTCACAGCCCCCTGATGAACTTGCTCTGCAGTGTTTCTGCTGACTCCCCCTGGGGGGTCTCTCCCTGGAGGAGTCCAAGAGGGGAAAGAGAAAGGAACCAAGCTCAGTTTTTATTTCCATTGTTTTCTGGGAGATAAAGAAGCAATGCAAAGCTCTTAACAGCTGTGTGAAAGGGGTCTGCCCTGGTAGGATGAGTTCTGTCACAGAGATGCCTCATACTCTCCAGTAATGGGAAGCAGGGTCCTTCCTGGGCTGTCACCTGGAGATTAGTGCTAGACTGGAGTAGAAAGAAGTGGTTCAGTAATCCTGTATTTGGGAAAGATGAACTCAACCCAACTTCATGGGTCCCTCTTCAGGGAAGGGAAGCCACCAACCAAGACCGAAGAGCTATGTGCTTCATTGATCTGGCAGGGATTGGCAAACTTTCCCATAAAGGGCCACATAGGTGACATTTTAGGCTCTTTGGGCCATAGGTCTGTGTCTCAGTCACTCAGCTCTGCCATTGCTACACAAAGGCAAACATGGACAGTATGTGAGCAAACAGGTATGTGTGGGTTCCATTCACACCTTGGCTGTAAAGAGCCAGGCCAGGCTTGTCCTGCTGCCACAGTTTGTGAGCCCAACTTAGTAGAAAGCTTAACTAAATTTGGCTTTTCTTTCCTCCCTTTTATTTTGTGTAGGGGGAAATTTGGACAAGTCTTTCGACTTGTAGAAAAGAAAACTGGAAAAATCTGGGCAGGGAAATTCTTCAAGGCATATTCAGCAAAAGAGAAAGAGAACATCCGGCAGGAGATCAGCATCATGAACTGCCTCCACCACCCCAAGCTGGTCCAGTGTGTGGATGCCTTTGAAGAGAAGGCCAACATCGTCATGGTCCTGGAGATGTGAGTGGTGTGCGGGCCCGGGATTCCCCGCCTGTGTCCTTCCCACTGTCCCACCTCAACCACTTCTGACCCAAGGTAGACAGAGCTGCACTGGGATGTGCTGGGCAAGATTCTCCCCAGCCTGTGGCCAGGACTGACCAGTAGGAACCAGAACTAGCCCGGACCCATTGGGTGGTGTCCTGCTGTCATCCTGTGCTCATTTCCTCACTAGCACAATCTTCCAGGACCCTGTACCCTTTCCCCTCTAGTGTCCCTGCAAAAGGGCCAAAGCTATCCCCAGGCTCCTGATTCCATGCAGGGCATTCTCACTACAGGTGGTCTAAGTTTGAGGGGAAAGGACAGGGTTGCTTCCTGACTCCCTGCAAAAGTAAAGGCAACCCAGGGCTGGGGACTTAGAATCCAGGAGTAGACCTCTTGCTCTGGTCCTTTCACTGAGCTTCTGTGTGACCCTGTTCCACCCTTAAGTGTGCCCTTTTGACTTCTCACTCACCAGAGTAACATTTTCTCTGCTGAAGCAGGGGAATGGATCAGGTGACCTCCAGCCAAGGCTTTCCCAAAATCCATTGTTTCCTCTACATCCCAATCTTCTACCTCCCTTCTGCTCTCTCTCTCTCACACACAAGCCCACTCACTACACAAACACACTGGTACCAGTAAGCCAGGTGTCCTCCACAGCATCTGCATTTTTTATGGATTTCCTTTGTGCATCTGAATATTTGGAATTTTTTGAAAACATGTCGTCTTATCAAAAATTATTAAAAAATGCACAGTGAAAAGTTTTATTCTCACCCCCATCCCCATCTACCCTGTTTCTACCTCACTTCCACCTCTACCAGAAGTAAACAATTTTATCAGTTTCTGACAAGTATTCTTCCAAAGTTTCTTTATGAAAATATGGACATTTATGACGTATTCCTTCTTACTTTCCTGCCTTTTAACACAGAAGTAGCCTATTGCACTTGCTGTTCCACACTTTGCCTTTTCCCATGCAGTGTGTCCTGTGTTCTCACAGCCTCGTGGGATCTCACTGTATGGACACATCACTTGTCTTTAAGCCATCTGCTTTTGATAAGCAGTCGGGTGGTTTCCAGGCTTTTGCTTTTGAAAATAAGCATTGTTTGTAACCTCACACACACTTCTTTTCACTCATGACTCTGTATATCTGTAGCTTATGTTCCCAGAAGTGAGAAAGCCCTGGCTGTAAAGGTCTGCACATTTGAAAATTTTGTAGCTATTGTAGAATTTCCTTCAGCGTCCTTGCATGACACATTCTGAACTTTGGGGAGCTCAGTCCTTGGGAAAGAATCCCTCAGCATCTGGGCATTCTTCCCTAGCAAAGATAAGGTCTGTGAATAGAATAAGAGCAGCCTCTTCTCTCCCCTGAGTGCAGAAACACATGCATATGCTCCTCCCTAACATGTTCCTCAGGACAAACAAGAGTGGTTTAGAGTGCAGATGTGAGTCAGGTAGGCCTTTCTTTAGATCCCATCTCTGCTCTTACTTGTTATCTGACCTTGAATAAGTTACTCAACTATGCCCATCCTTAGTTTTATTATCCATAAAAGAGGCTCTTAAAGTGATCTCTTGAATGCTGTGTGAATTAAGTGGAACAATGCTTTTAAGACACAGTGCCTGTGATTGGGGGCGAGGGGTGACTATCAGTAGTATTATACATTGATTTACTCTGTCTCCTGGTCTTTTTTCCATTTAAAAGTATGATATGAACATTTTTACATTGAACTCCACAAATTTGTGAAATAAATTCCTAGTATTCAGGAAACTTGGTCTCAAGTTCTATTTTATAATTGTTCAATTCTACCAGCAAAAGAGATATTTGGGTTGAATAATTAATCCCAAGTCTCCCATTTTGGCTATAAAAATCTACAATTCTGTGGAATTATAAATGACTCAGAGGAAATCTTTACTTGTGTCTTATGATCAAATTCATATTTGCCCCCCCCCCCACCTCCAACTTTAGGAAGTATTTAGACCATGTCTGTGACCTTGTTCATCCTATCCCCCACAATCCCCTGGGGGCTGCAGCTTTTGTTCTAGAACAAACTGCATATCCAGGCAGAGTGGGCATATGAGGACATGTGTAGAAATGTCTTATCTTTAGAAGTTAAACCTTGAGCAAGTTCTTGAGAGGGGGCAGGAGGCAGCCGAGCCTGGGTAAGGCCAGGCAGCAGCACCAGTGGGCAGAATACCATACTTAGCTTGGAATTGGGAGTTGGCAAGCTGGATGGAAAAAGCAAGGAGAAACATAAGAAGGTTTCAGCTGGTCTGGCTTTCATCCCTCCACCCTACTCCTCCCCCATGGACAGGAGCAAGTCTTACATGCACAGATGCCAGAAGCCTCGTTGCCTGCACTGGGCTCTGAAGCCTGCCCCTTGATAGGAACTCAACCCAAGAAGAGGGGAGCAGGACATATGTACTCCAAACCTCTGTCCCTTCCAGCCTAACTATCCTAAGATTGGCCACAGAAAGGGGAAGGTTGAAATTTAATAGTGCAATTTGCTATTCTCCTTGTTTGATGGAGAAACTGAACTCAAGAGAAGAGTGATGCTTGGTGATATAGAAATGTATTCCTTCCATTCAGTTGTCTCAGATATGTGAGAAAGAAGAATAAATGTGTCTTCAACCTTTCTGACTTCTGAAATTACTGGACAAGCCCCCATCATATGGCAGTGTTGCTTTGAGACCTGGCCTGGAGCCTGGGCTTGTCCTTTTGGAAGTGTTTGTGATATTCCAAGTGGTGGTAGGACCCTGAGCACTGAAGAGGATGTGAAGTTTAGGCTGAATAATTGGTGGTTGACCTCATCTTTGTGCTACTCTACAAAACTGATCAAAGAGCATCCAGCTGGATGCCATGAGATAAGGAGGAGATGGCCTGGGTATTAAATCTCTGGCTACCATCATCCCCTCTGGCTTCCTTTGAGGACTGGCCAAGACCTAAAGCTTTGAGGATAAATTTGATCCCTTGGGATAGGTAACCTTGGTGATAATAGGTATTTCATGTATTTATTCACCCACTCACTATTAATTTGCTAAGCCCACATTTCCTCTAGCCCAGTCTTGGCCCTTGGCATTATCCTATGCCTGTGGATGGTGTTTTCTTTCTACCAAACCAGCCCTGTCCACCATAGTCTAGAGCATTTTGGAGAGAGACTTTCAGAGCCATTAATCCTGCTGATTTGGATTAGGAGCAAACCTATTTGAACTAATATTGAATAAGTTACCTCTAGAAGTGCTTCAGTAATTATCTCCATCGCTCACATATCTGCCACACATTGCCTCAGACATTCCCAGGGGCACTGAGAATAATGGTTGCTTGCTTTCTCAGAATAGTGTAAATTTAAAAGCAAATCTTGTCTGTTCCAGATACTGCCAGGTGCAAATGAAGGCCTGGAGGTGAGCCAGACCTTTGCAGACACACTGACAAACAACTTTGAAACAAGGCTGGCTTGACACAAAAAGTGCAGAGAGGAGAACGCCCACAGAGGGAAGAGCATTTTATACCGAGAAATAGGGAGGGATTTCTTCTAGGATGTGGATTTCAGCTGTCCACCAGCATGCTAGTGGAGTAAGCCAGTATTTCCCAAACATGTTTGACCATTAGAGTAACTGGGGATGTCTTAACAATACTGATCTTCAGATCCTTCCCAAGATTTCCTGAATCAGAATCTCCAGGGAAGAAGCTTGGGAATCTGTATTTTCAGTGAGAGCCCCAAGTGATTCTTTAAAATAAAAATTAATGATCAGCATGCACTTACTATGCACAGGGCACCCTTCTAAGCCCTTTGCCTATCTTAATTCACTCCATCTTGGTAGCAACCCTGTGGGATGGTGATATTTTTATCTTCAGATTACATATGAAGAAACTGAGGCACAGAAATGTTAAGAACTGCCTGAGACCTAACATTGTAGAATTTGTCCTGAAGCCTTGGTGGAGAGCAATAGAAATGGAGGACTTAAGGACCAAGGTACCACCTGCTAGCTGTGCGGGGACCTTCTCCTTGGGTTGGTCCTAAAGCATTGGTTTTAGCGCCCCCTAGTGGCCACTGGCACACACTAAGCTTTCCTAGCTCAGCTGCATTGTATGGTGATGGAGGTGGACAGGCCATGGTGAGCTGGACCCCACAGCTCATCCCTGTCTGTTTCTCCCACAGAGGTCAGTGACAAGATCCCCCTGGCTCACCAGAGGATGTCAAACAATAATCTGTGCTGAGTACCTCCTAGGTCAGGAGTGATGCTTTACAAAGGTTTCTGTGTTCCTAGCAACTCAGTGAGGTGGGGAAAATAAGGAAACCAGGGCTCTGTAGGGTTAATTTTCTCAAATTCACATAGTTTTTAAAAGGTAGAGAGGCAGTGTTCAGAGTCAGTCCTTCATCTCTTCATGATGACTCCCCTTAGGAGAAAGCACACCATTGCAAGAGCACAGTCCCGGAAGGAAGTCCACCTAGCCTTGTCCAGCTGGAGGACCTCCAGGCTGTTGTAGGAAAGAGAGTGCACTGATATCTGGATGCTGCATATGTTGCCTAGGACATGCTTTAAATTTGCTAGGCAGTGAGCAAGGAAGGCGGCTCAGAGAGCTGGGGTAGGGAACCAGAGGTTGTTTTTAGCAGAGGGTGTACTTAGCAGCGTCATGCATTTGCACTTAAAGACAATATGCTGGTTGGCTGAGGCCCAGGGCAGCCTTTAGCACAGGACTCCTGGCTGTGGGCTTCAGGAGTAGAATGGAATGGACATGGCCAGGATCCAGAGTGTATCCAGGTACAAAGTATTACACTTCCAGCCTGGGCAAGGAAGGAGTCCAGGCAAGACAAGTTAGTGACTAGAGGAAGCAAACCAATACTAGGCTTAGCCAGAGTATGTAAACCTGGCCGTTTAATGGGTTATAGTCAACTAATTCTAGAAAATTTGCTAAGGATTCCTTATTATCAGAAATATTTTTTGTGTTTCTGGTTATACAAAATCAATGCTCATGGAAACTTTATTTTAAACTTAAGTTTCCTGTGACTAAAAGACACAGTGAGGGTATGAGAATGTATCCTTGTGCATCTTTGGTCCTGTGAGGGAAAGAGACTGCCCAGGAGTCACCTTTTTTGCTAACAAGATCATAACCAAATCCCTCCATTCACACCCACCCCTGAGACTGTCTGGCCTAAGTACTTTCTTGATTTCAGATTTTTTTCCTGGGACCCCTGCAGCTTGGCAGGTAGAGGGCAGCACCCCACTCCCAGCAGAAATCCAGGAGACTCTGACCCTCTTCCCATGATGGAAGAGCGGGGCTCAGAAAGCTGCCGGAAGTGCCCCTCCCCCCATCCTACCTGGGCGATGCCCCATCATCACAGCCCCCATGATCCTAGGATCTGACCACAGTGCCCTTCCGCTCCTGTCCCCACAGAGTTTCAGGAGGTGAGCTGTTTGAGCGTATCATCGACGAGGACTTTGAGCTGACAGAGCGCGAGTGCATCAAGTACATGCGGCAGATCTCCGAGGGGGTGGAGTACATCCACAAGCAGGGCATCGTGCACCTGGACCTCAAGCCCGAGAATATCATGTGTGTCAATAAGACAGGCACCAGGATTAAGCTCATCGACTTCGGTCTGGCCCGAAGACTGGGTAAGGCTGACCTACCCCTCTTGTCACCACTGTGTGGTAGCAAGTGGCTGTTTATGCTCCCCTATCAGGGCCAAAGTGGGAGACCATGAAGACTACTCAGGTTCAAATTCAGCCTCTACCACTTAGTACTGTGTGACATCTGTAAAATGATACAGTACCTCACAGGCTTATTACAAGGACCAAACAGGTTGATAAAATAAAGCAACAGCAGCAGTGCCTTGAGTGTGGTAAGTACTATGTAGGTGTTGCTACTTATTTGTTGAGGAGGAGGAGGGTGTCATTAGCAGCAAAACTCATTTTGACAATGGTGGCCTCTCATATCTACATCATACTGTGCAGTTCCCAGAGCACTTCTACTTTAAAAATATGTATTTTTTAAATCCCATTAATTCTCACCGGGAGTAGGCAGGGCAGACTTCATGAGCCCCACTTTGCAGAGTAGGAGATGAAGGTTCGCAGCACTGTGCCCAGCACAACCTGCCATGAGCCAGGGGCAGTGCTGGGGCTAGAAGGACCCGGAGCCCAGTCCAAAGTCTCTATGGCCCCTCTGCTATTTGTGCCCTAAGGGGAGGAGGGAAGGGGAGAGGTAGTCAGGGCTTCATGCCCACCCTGAAATCATTTTGGTCAGTGACTCTGCCTCATGTACTGCTTGCAGCCACTCTGCTCTGCAGTCTTTGATGTTTCGGTAACTGAGCAAAAGGCTTCACTACCCCTCTTAGCCACTGCTCTGTTGGCAAGGAGCTCCACGCTGGTTTGAAGCTGGCCTTTATTTCACTACACTGTGGGAAGCAGGAAGCCGCTGGCCAAGCTCATGCCATCCCACAAACCTCCTAGGATGTCCAGGCCTGGTTGAGGCCATATTGTTCCTACAGAGGACAATGAGGGAGTGAGGTCCTGGTAGGCCTTTGCTTGCCTGGCTGTTGGTGCAGTCAGGCCAGAAGCATATCCTGACACTGGGCAACACACCTGCCCTGCTCTCTCGGGCTCAAGGGACAGGGTGGGATTAGTGGCCAGTCTCCAGAGCCTGCCTTTGTACAGTACCCATTAATAAAGTAAATGAATAGGGAAGCCCTGGCCTCAGGAGCTGGCAGTGTCACAGCCAGGGAACACAATGTTCAGATTCCCTTGAGGGAGGGGTACTGTGGCGATAGTGATAGCCACCAGGGACCAGAGAATAGAAGTGATTACCATAATGGGAGATCTGGGTGAAAGCTATTAAGAACCCTGTTTTAGAACATTTGCTGTGGGGCCTACAGAGTTGAACAAGACCAGACATGGCCCCTGGGTCAAAGGCCTACAACTCCCTGTACTGATGACACCCTCCAGCAGCAGGTCCTTGCTGGGAAAAAACTAATGGGCACCCCATCTTTTGTGACTGAGAGGCACCATCTATGATTTAGGCCCCCAACCATCCCATGGCTCCTAGGAGGAGAGACATGGAGCTATCGGGGAATAGGAGAGGAGCAGAGGGAACCTGGCTCAGTCATTGGACCACCTGGTTCAGGTCCTGAACACTTAGGATTTACTGCGTGGGGCCTCACTTTTGTCCTCAGTAGCACCATACCTACTTCTCAGGATTGTTGAGAATATTAAACAGGAAAATCAAATCCTTGCAAAGTGCAAAGCAGAGTACATAGGACACAATGATTGGCAGATGTTATTAAGCATAAGCCACAATCCCTGCCTTGGGGAACCACCTCATGGGAGCTAGACACACAAAGAACCACTCAGGGGCAGGTGCTTCAGTGCTCTTTTAGCCTCCCCACTCCTCTGAGGACATCTGAGGTGAATGTGTGGTTTGTTGGTTTCCCTGGTAGGTTGATGCACCTGTTTAATGAGGAGGTCAGGTGTATTGGTATGGTTATCGAAGGAGAGAGTACCTAAGTGCCCAGCCCTCATCTGTCCCTTCCAGTTTTGGGCTCGTCACACAGACAAGGGCAGGCACTTACCTTGACCTGGCTCCACAATGTGCTGAAAATTGACCCCTTTCTGTCCTGGTTTTAGAGAATGCAGGGTCTCTGAAGGTCCTCTTTGGCACCCCAGAGTTTGTGGCTCCAGAAGTGATCAACTATGAACCCATCGGCTACGCCACGGACATGTGGAGCATCGGGGTCATCTGCTATATCCTGTGAGTCCCAAGGCAGTCAGGGGAGAGGGTCAGAGAGTCCCACAGGAGGGGTCTGGGCTGCCACGATATTGTGAGGGAGGGGTTAAGGCAGGTCATGATGGGGAGCCCATCCCAGAGCAAAGGGTAACGGTTCCCATTCCTGGTTTCTGCCAGCCCACCATGCTCCTGGGCTCCCTGTGCACTGGTGGCCTGTATCACCCTTCTGCAGCTACAAAGCACCACACACCAAGATCCCCATGCTGAGTCCCTCATGATCCTCAGTGCTTGCAGCCTGGGGCCTTTGGTCAGGAGCAGGGTAAATGCAGCTGGCACCATCACCTGTATAGATGGGCCCGCAAATAAGGGAGGGAGCCCAGGTTCATATCTCTGGGAATCCTCACTGTCTTGCAAGGACAGCACCCCATCCTCCTGGGATGAGGACCTCAACCACCAGCCTTGTCTCTGACTCCAGAGTGGGTACTGATTAGTAGGCACTTCAGTGGGAAAATAGGAACTGAATGCAATACACTAATCAGAACTGGGAAGTCAGATGGAAAAAAAGACCATTTAGAGTAACAAGCTGGGGAAGAGAAGAGGCCAGCAATCTAGACCAGTGCTTTGCAACCCTTAACATCCATGAGTCACCTAGGCACCCACTCAGGTTGCAGGTTTTGTCTTAGGTCTGAGGATCCTGAGATTCCACACTGCTAGCAGTTTCCAGGTTGCCGACTGGGCTGGTCCAAGGATACACCTGGAGTAAGGCAACTCCAGAACACACTTTGTGAGTCACACTGATGTAGTCACTGAAGCTTCAGGCCACAGGCAGTCTTTAGCCTCAGAGGCATCCCTGAACTTTTGTGGCAATAGTTTTGAGATAGTCTCCCCAAAGATGCAGAAATACATACATGCTTTAAAAAGTATTTTTTAATGTCAAAACAAAGGGAAATTAAAGGTTTTCTCAGAAAACTTAAGGAAGATCTACATTTTAAAGACCAAGGTAGGAAAAGTCTCTCAGTGACACTATTGCCCTGTGGGTTTAGGAACCACTGTTACAAAAGTTTTGGCAAAAGTAGGGTGACTTTGGTGCAGTGGGGCCTTTTTGCAACCCCTGGAGTTTTACTCTCTCTGTGCCCTATAAGGGCAGCATCCCTCAGTTGAACCTCTGCCAGTTTCTGTACTCTGGGGAGGTACCTTCTTTGCTGCCCAGGCCTTCTCTCCCACAAACAGCCTACCCCAAGTCAGTGAAGAAGAAACCCCAGGCCAGGCCTGCATTTCCCACCTCTCCCCCTCACTAGCACTTTCCAGGAGATGGCGCTGGTGAGTAAAGCTAGCCCCTGATGTTGTCCTCTGGCTCCTGTGGTAAGGAGCAGAGTGGTGGGCTCAGCCTGGCCCTTCCAGAGCTACCCTGGGCTTGGCCAGTGCTCACTCTTGTTTTGTTTTGTTTTGTTTTGTTTTGTTTTGTTTTGTTTTGTTTTGTTTCGTTTCGTTTCGTTTCTCTTCTCTTCTCTTCTCTTCTCTTCTCTTCTCTTCTCTTGGCACTGGGGATTGAACCCAGAGGTGTTTAACCACTGAGACACATTCCCAGCACCCCCCGCCCTTTTTTTGAGACAGGGTCTCATTAAGTTGCTGAGGCTGGCTTTGAACTAACGATCCTCCTGCCTCAGCCTCCTGAGCTTCTAAGATTACAGGTGTGTGCCATCTCAGCCCTCACTTTGGTTTCTGAGCCCTGAGAAACACGTGTTCCTACAGAGGCCATCCTTGGTCAGCTCACTCCTGTCAGACCCCACTTGGCTTGGTGCCTGGGCTCCCCTTCAGCCACCAAGGAAATTTGCCTCACTGCTTGTGATTTCCTGCCCTGTGATGGGGAGACCGCTGCAGCCACTGATTTTCACATGGGTGTTGGTTCAATCTTCTATGCAAATCTGGAGTGGGTCATGGCAGGCGTTTGATCTTCATTTGGCATCGAGGTAACTGGGGCCATGGAGGCCACTTGGCTGTCCACTTCCCACCATCTGGACTGATGACCATGAGTCCCAGTTTGCCCAGGACCCATGGTTTCCCAGGATACAGGACTTTGAGTGCTAAAATGGGGACAGTCTTGGGCAAACAGGTCAGTGACAGCTGTGACTGGACTAGTCATTAAAGCTTTCAGTGAACACACCCCAAGCTACACCCAGGTGGAGACAGATTCCACCAGGCCCTGCAGCCCTCGGGGCCTTCCCGGTTACTGTCCCCCAGAGACAGTCCCTGTCCTCAGGTCTTGCTATGGATTAGTTCTGCCTGTTCTTGGACTTTATGTGAATGAAATCACACAGAAGGAAGTGTCAGGCTTCTTTTGCTCCAGTGGTGAAATTCATTCCTAGTGTTATCTGCAGTCGTAGACTGTTCACTCTGCACGCATAGCCATTGTTGGCCATTGTGTGAGCACAGTCCAGATAATTTGTCCCTTCTACATTGGTGGGCTTTTGAGTAGTTTCCAGTTTGGAATGTCAAAGATTCTGGTCCACATGTTTTAGTGAGCATATTTATGTATTCCTTTTGGATATATAATCTAGAAATAGAGTTAGTGGGTCCTGAGAGCACTTAATTTTAAAATAAAAATTCTTTTAGGTAGAAGAACATGGTGGTTTGGGTTCTAGGCTACCTTATTTACTAGATTACCTTTAGAGCTAAGATCAAGAAATAGGGAAGGATAATTTTGATGCATGGGGCATCAGCCTGCAGATGCTTGGGGTGGTAATGTCAGGAGGGAAGAGATCGGGAGGGCAGGAGGCCTGTGGGGCCTATGATGAGTGCTGGCTCAGCCCTGGCTTAGCCCACACAATGCCCTGGTTCCCGCACCCACCACTGAGTGCCACTGCCCTCTGGATGCTTCTGGGCTGATCCCTCAAGAATGATCTGGATCTGGGAGATCCCCTCTAGAGCTGAGGCTCTCGGCAGAGCACATGGTGCCAAAAATAAAAGTTGGAGTCAACTAGATGACATAAGCCCCTGCCATACAGAACTCTGGAGTCACTGCTAGAAGCACCCGGCGGAGATTCTCTGGTGCCCCCATGGCATCCTCTACCCTGCTTCATCCTCTGTTTCTAGCCAAGTCATATGTCTGACAGTCCCTGCCTGGGTGACTTCCACTTGTGAACAGAGAATCCCTCCTGATTTCCTTTCTGGGGCCAGTGAGAGATGGCAAGCGGCGGGTGGGTAGCCAAGTGATAACACCTTTGGAATTCAGCAGGTCTTTGGTGGGCACCTCCAGAAAGCTGCCTTAGGTCACCCACAGTGATCTGACTTCACTGGAGCACTCCTTCACAAACCCAGCCCAGAAACCTGCTGAAGTCCTGCCCCTGCTCACTTCCAGCCCTGGGTTCTCTCCCACCTCATTCTGAAGGGGGAAATTAGATTCCGTGGGTCTCCTGGAGGCCTTCTGAAATGAGCAAGACCCAGTTGGTTTCTGGCAGGAAGAGAGCGCCTGGCCACACTTGCATGTGGAAGAAATTATACACCCGCCTCCTTTTCTAAAACCTCCTTCCATCTGCCATCTCCCCTTCCTATTTCTTGAGCACTTGGTGTTCTCTTGCTGCCTCAGGGAGGTGATTCTGCTTTGTGCCTTGCCTCATCCCTCCTCCATTTCTTCTCCCCCTCCACCACCGCCAAGGAAGGAAAAGCAGCAATTGCCACTCCACTTTCCCCTCCCTTTCATCTTCCTGTCTTCACAAGGGATTCTTCCTACTTCAGCTGATGAATTTATTTTTTTCAGTAGTGGGGATTGAAACCAGGACCTTGCACAAGCTAGGCAAGTGTGCTACCTCTGAGCTACATCCCCAGCCCCCGATCCTTTTTTATTTTTTAACTTTATTTTGAGACAGGGTTTTACTAAGTTGTCCAAGCTGGCCTCGAATTCGCAATCCTCCTGCCTCAGCCTCCTGAGGAACTGGGATTACAGGCATGCACTACCATGCCTGGCTCACTTCAGCTCATTTGTGGAGTACTGCCATGGTCAAGAGCTGGGGCTTCCCCCATCCTTGTGTAGGTTGGGGAAGAGGGGAAAACCAGAAGAGAAGAGAGATGTGGCAGGTGAGTTCTTTTGGGGACAGCAGCCCAGTCAGCTGGGGAGTCCCATGCCTAAGCAGAGCATAGGACACATCCTGCATCTGGGGTCTGGATGCAGGGCTCTTCAGAAGGATCTCTGCCTGGGTAGGATCTCTTCCTGGGTAGGAACCCAGGGCCACTTACCCTCTCCACTAAGCAGTTTGATGTGCTCGCTGATTCACGTCCTATAATCTCTAGGCTTCCTGCTCCCTTGCCAAGCCTGGCCACCACCTTCAGGTTTTGCTGTCCATGCACTTGGGCTGTAGTTAACAGGACTAAACCCAGGCCATTGCTTCCTCAGCCATTGAAAAAAAAACATACTTGAGTATTCTGTGGACCTGCCCAGCCCTCTCAAGTTGCCACCAGAGTATCTAAAGGTTAAAATGGGGTAAAGAGGGAGTCCTTCTGCAGCAGTCAGTAGCTCTGCTGGCAGATGTGTGGTCCCCTCGCTGGTCTGCACCCTGAAAAACAACATGGAGAAAGTGTAGCCCAAGAGGCATTTCTGTGCTCTCTGCTCTCCTGAAATTCTTCCCTGATAGCAGGATAGGCCTCTGCACTAAATTCCCCAGTGAAGTTCTGGACTGAAGATAAGCACTAAGAAATCAGGGTTGGTAGCCAAGTGTTGTTGCACACGCCTGTAATCCCAGCTACTCAAGAGGCTGAGGCAGGGGGATCACAAGTTCAAGGCCACTTGTGAGACCCTGTCTCAAAATTTTAAAAAGGGACTGGGGATGTGACTGAGTAGTAGAGCCTTGCCTAGTATTAACGAGGCTCTGGGTTTGATCCCCAGTACTGCAAAAAGAAGAATGGAGGACTTAGAGTGTCCTGCAGCCATGACCTTTGTAACCCTTCAGTGTTGATCATGAACATGGAGACTGTACATATTGAGATGTGAAGTGAGGAAGAAGTAGCGCATCCATGACCTTTCCCAGACCCATCACAATTTTGTGAAAACCAGATAAATACATTGGTTGAAAACCAAATAAGACTGGGAAGGGGGAAAGAGTTGTGTTGTAATGCTAACATTAGTATATTTGTTCATTAGTTGATTTTTAACAAACAGTGATCTTTTTTGTTTCTAAAGAAAAAGACGTGTTATCTTTTATGGAAATTCTAACAATAAAGTCCAAAAAAGAAAGTTAGAAAAAAAAAATCCAACAAAATCCCACCACCCTGAAACAGCATTACTGAAAATTTAAACTCTCTTCATCACTTTGCTGTGTACATGTATTTTCTATGTTTTACTCCAGAGACATGCTCTTCAGTAAGGAGAATGCTGGGGAAACTCAGCAAGCAAAGAATCAGCCAGGACACAGGACACGGAGGGAATTTCAGATGGTTTGGGCTGCCAGTGAGGAGGAGGGCCAGAGGCCAGAGGCCAGAAGGCTCTCCCCACCAATGAAAAGCACAGAGATTAAGTCCTATCTTTGCAGGATTACAGCTCCTAATTAGGAAAGGAGGTTTGCAGAGGGGACCTTTCAGCATTCCACAGCAGGCTCGCTTGCTTTTCCCGCCATCTCTTAGAGCACTGCAGGACTTTCCCCCTCTTTATTTCAAATGGAAAATGTAAAGACAAGAAGTAGCAAGTAACTGACAGGCAGAGACATGCTGCTGTTTGACAGGGCTCGCTTAGGCCACATGGGGTGGCAGAGACACAGGGAGCAGAGGGGCCTCCGAGAGATCTAGCCCAGGCCCCATGGTGTATAAAAGGGGAAACTGAGGCCCGGAGAGGGGCAAGGAGTAATATGCAAAGCACAGGCTCAGGTAAACTCCCACCTTTCCCTAATGAGACAGGAGTGAGAACTGTCATTTTTTTGCCTTCATAAAACAAATCTACGTCCTGCTTTAAGAAAAATCAACTACAAAAGTCTATTATTCAAAGACACAAATATGTTGATTAGGGTGAGATAATTCATATTGCGAAAGCTTTCCTTTCTTTATGAAATCATTGACCAGAGGGCTTCTCCCATGGCGAGCTTTCTTCCGGGTTGGTTTTGTTTCACCAAATTCAGTGGTTATGGTATTTCATAAGCTGAGGCCATTTGCATGCCAAAACAGCTCCAGAAGCTGTTATTGGGTTATTTTTCATGATGATGGACTTATAAGGATTTGGGAGAAGGGACATTAATGAAGCCCTCACTTGAGGGATTGATGGCCTGGGAGCCCCAGATGCATCTCATGGGGATTAGACAAGGTGGGCCAGGACCAGCTGCATAATATACAAAATCAAAAGGTGGGGCCACTTGCTGAAACCTTATTAAGAATTCCAAGATGCTGACAGCAGGATATTAAGCCAAGTATGGGGTCCATCTAAGGGTGGACCTCCAGGCAGCTGTGCAGGTGGCACAACCATGCAGTGGGCCTCGGTCAGTGTGATGGGGGTCATTGCTGGTATGTAGAGGAGATGAGAGGTCAGGGCAGTGAACCTAACTCTGTTCTATTTGGCTTTAAATTCTCTTCCTTCCAAATTTTGTTTGACTTGGGCACTGGTGAATGAGTTATTCCTGCCACCACAGGTTGGCAAGGCAGTGGAGGTGACCCAGAGGAACTGTCTGATATCTATGGTCACAGATGGCTGCTACTGTATGCACGGTGGCTTCCTTCATCTTCACAGAAGAGCTAGTTCAGCAGCAGTTAAGCAGCAGCCTCCAGAGCCCCACACCTGGGTTCATGTCCCACCAGCTGGGCCTCAGTTGCCTCCTCTGTAGAGCAAAGTCATGAGTTTTCTGTGTGATAGGGTGGTGTTAAGATTTGATGAGCTCCTCTATGTTAGCTCTTTCCCTGATGCCTGGAACTTGGTAAATTTTGGTAAATGTTTGCTACTGCTGAAGAAGTGATAACCCTATAGTTTAGCAGGAACTACAGAGGAAGAAGAAAGGGTGACAGGAATAAGAGGAATTGCCCAAGGTCACCCAGTGAATGAAGAGGCTGCAGTCTGTCCTCTGCCAGGTACCCATAGGGAGACTTTCAAGAGTGGTGTAATGCCCACGGTGCTCTGAACCCCCCTTGCTGGTTAAAAGCCCGCAAGTTCATCCAGCTCACACTCACTGATGAGTCTCCTGTGCTGTGGAGCTGAAAGGGGTGTGTGTGGGGCGGGGAGAGAGAGAGAGAGAAAAAGAGACACGTGGGGCATGAAGGGAGGGGCAGGGCAGGGTGCCATGGTGGGCACCACACCAGAGACTAGCCATGGTAAGGATAGGAAACCCAAGGAAGGGGTCTAGAGAAGGTCTGGAGGAGCAAGTGCCAGGCTGGGCTTTGAAGAAGAATGGAAGACAAAGGTGGAGGGTCTCATCAGCCTGGGGTGTTTCATGTGGAAGTCCTTAGAAACCACCTCAGCCTCTCAGGTGGGTGATGTCAAGAGGCGGGGGCACCTCTACAGAGGAGTGAGTGACCGAGATGGGCTGGGACCACACAAGCCTGTCGGGGGGCCACACCTTGTTTCTTCCTGAAGGCAGAGACAAGGTGGGTGTAAAGGTGCACAGAGAAACTTGGGTGGAGGCTTTGCCAGCCCTTACCCAGTGCTCTCATGGGGGCTGCACCCCCCGCCGCCAACCTGCCCTTCACCCTGGCTGCCCTCCTCTTCTCCCACAGGGTCAGCGGCCTTTCTCCCTTCATGGGTGACAACGATAATGAGACCTTAGCCAATGTTACCTCCGCCACCTGGGACTTTGACGACGAGGCGTTTGATGAGATCTCTGATGATGCCAAGGATTTCATCAGCAACCTGCTGAAGAAAGACATGAAGTAAGGACTGGGATTTCAGTCCTGCTGGCTTCCCCAACCCTGTCGCTCATGATGGAGAGCAGGGCTCTCTTCTGCCTGGCCGGGCTCCCTCACCCCTTGGCCCCAGGCCAGTCTTGCTATTCCCTGAGGAGGGAGGGCAGCCACTGTGAGAAACCAGCCCACATGCACACAGGGAGGAGAAGGGTCCCCCACACCCTGGTCCTGGTGCCAGACACTGTTTCCATCTCTAGAAGCACAGAAAGTCCTTTCGAAAAGGTGAGCCCTGAAGAGGCTGCAGGAGAGGAGGCTCATTCTGCTGGGAAACTGTTCTGTGTGTGGCTGGGGCCTAAGGAAGCCCTGCTGGCACCTCTGCCACTCTTTAAGGTTCACAGGGGATCCGACCTCCCAACACATAAGAGCAGATACAGAGGCAGCTGAGAACCCTGTGGAGGGTCTTCATCATACCCCCAGATTATTTCGGGGGGTGCTTTTTTCACATCTGATTTATTTAAGAACTGCCTGCCTGAGTATGGCCCAGTACCTAATAACACAGAAAGCAGTTGTGAACAGGGTAGGCTGCTGTGTCTGGGGACACAGCTGGCCAGGTGCCGAGGAAAGGACAGGCACACAGGCCCTGGGGATTTCAGTGAGACGCTGGAGGTGGAGCTGTGGAGACCAGACTGGAGGGGAGGAGGCTGCAGGGGCTGTGGTGTGGCTGTGCAGCATTTGCACGCTCTGTCCTGGTGAGCAGAGTCAGCTAAATTTAAGCAAGAAGGTGAGGAGACTCTGAGTGCATAGGGAGAGCTGCGGGGGCAGGGAGCCTTGGGGGTATCAGATGGGACCCCCAGTCTGCTGGGCACTTACCCTCTGAGAGTAGGTGGCTAGACAAGGCAGGCCTGGCTCCAGTCAGGTTTGGGCCTAGGTAGCAGTTGTGACCCTGCAGAGAAGGGTGATATTAAATAGGTGGGGGCTCAGGAGGGGAGGGTTGGGGCGGCTCCCTCTAGAGATGGCAGGAGGCTCAGCATTTGCAGGTGACTTTGCAGCCTGGGTTCTGCCTGTCTGCCTGGCCTGTAGACCCTGTGAGGCTGTGGTTTGCTCTTCCTCGAGAGCCACGCTGTTGGGACAGGAGAGCACAGTCACTACTAAACCACGTCGGAGAGTCTCTTAGATGGCTGCTTCTGGTTCTCCTGTTATCCACCCACCCCTCCGTCCTTTTTAGCCATCTTAGGGTCAGCTTCGCCAGAGGTGACTCTCCACACTCCTTGACAGTGCTTGTAGCCTTTTGCTGTCTTGGTCTTTGTATCAGAAGTGAACATGGCCCAAGAAGAGTTGGGATGTCATGGTGGGTTAAGTTCATTTCCAAGGTGAGGGATCCCCACTCCCCAGGTGGAAACCTCCCTCCTAATAACTCTGGTCCAAGGATGGCTTTTGTCAACCAAGCTTCATTCATTGAATATTTGGTAAATGCAATATTGTTTAT
This sequence comes from Glaucomys volans, assembly GCA_020662805.1. NCBI lineage: Eukaryota > Metazoa > Chordata > Mammalia > Rodentia > Sciuridae > Glaucomys > Glaucomys volans. The sequence goes on from JAJEJO010053991.1 coordinate 167,853, forward strand.
ATAGCTGATTTCCTTACCTGACCTTAACAGGCTATTGGGTTCCTCTGTGAGCATATGTTGTCTTACCAAAGAACTGATTTTAATCAAATAGTTTCAAACACTAGATTCCCATAAACTCTTATGTATAGCAGTTCTTCAACCAGAAATCTCTGTCAGCACTTTTAAAAATATTTTTCTACTATAAAGTAAAATGCATAAATTGTAGAAAATTTGAAGAATTGAAGAAAATTTAAAGCATCATAATCCCTTTACTTAAAGATCACTACATTGTGGGGCTGTACTTTCTAGTCATTTTTCTGGGTTTGTTAACTTTTGGTTCTTTGGGTTTTATTAGTCCTGTTGCAATTAAAGTGACAGCCCTGAAATCTTTCTAGATTCCCAGAGCTTTCAGAAAATTGGGTTTCAATGCAGCTCTAAGATTGCCATAATTCATAATTTGTATGTAGGACATACCTCTTTGAACTGTAACAGGAAAAACCTGACACTCAACCTCACCATAAGATGTGAGAGAATTCAGTGATTGCCAAAGGTTTTGTCCTTCCCTAGAAAGGAAGGCCTTCAGGGGTCCCAACCCCCATGTAACCAGCACAATCACCCCACCTTGGAATATAGTGCCAGTCATCCCCAGATACATCTTCCCTGTGGCACTGACCCTTCCTGGACCCCAGGAGCAAGTCTGGAGATTCCAGTTGCTTTCCTGGTGATTGGGCTTCCAAACCCTGACCCAGGCCGAGTCCAGTCAGTGTACCCCAGACCAACGGGGGAAAGACAAGTGGACAGTGCCCCGATCATGAAGGATGGACTGGGTGCTAGGAGCCCTGAGCTCTGTGCCATGTGAACAGAAATAGGTAACCTCCCATTTCTGATCTGACTAGTGATCGCTGAGGTCCCCTCCTGCTCAGAAATCCTCTGATCTCTCCTCCATCAGAAACCGCCTAGACTGTACCCAGTGCCTTCAGCATCCATGGCTAATGAAAGATACCAAGAACATGGAGGCCAAGAAGCTCTCCAAGGACCGGATGAAGAAGTACATGGCAAGAAGGAAATGGCAGGTGATTTGGGGCTCGTTTGGACTGGGATGTTGCTTCTCGCTGTTTGCTTTATTCAAACCACTCTCATTCCCAGCTGGCCCTTGCCTCACTCCAAGGAAGTCTAACTTTGTTTTTGAAATAGTCTGGGACCACTGTAGGCAGCTCTTGAGGTACAGTGTTCCCTTCCTCCTGAGCTAGAGTCCTTTGCTCAGAGGAAATGGTTTCTCAAGTACAGCTGGCTCTCTGATCCTGCTCAACTTTGTCCCTGAGACAGCAGGAAGGGAGACCTCTGTAACCTGGCTCTCACTGACATTCTTGTCTTCTAAATTGGGGATGAGCAAGGCCTCCTTGAGGTGTTTGGCAACCATTGAGATTGTGGTGTCCTCAAAGGCAGTGATGGCATCCTCTCCCTGTGATCAGGGAGGAGAGCACATGCTCTAGAGTGACCGTCATCACTCCCTAGGGAGGTTGGAAGTTATTGGCTCTGTGTCCTTAGGTAAGTAACAGCCTTGCTGTGGATTCATTTTCTCATCTGTCAAGGGGGGTCGATACTGGCATCAGCATCATGGCATTGTTGGGAATTAAACAAGGTAATCATTCAACCTTTAGCACAACACCTGGTATGTAGTGAATATTCAGCAGCGCTACCAGCAGTGAATGTGTATAGAGGGCTGGCCACGGTCAGAGCCATCCAGAGCATTTGCTGCACATAGAGTCTTCTAATCCTGGGAGGCAGGTACTATTATTGTCCCCACTTTACAGGCAAATCGAGGCTAAGAAATGGTTAGGAAAGTCCCCCAGGGTCACACAGCCAAGTGGAAATGTCAGGATTCAAATCTAAAACCTGCTTCAAAGTGCACAGTCCAAATTGCCTCTGTTAACAAGATGGATAAAACTGTCATCCAAAACCATAGAGCACTTATCATCATCCTCATTTTTTGATTATTTTTATGATCACAATTTGTATTCTAAAATTCCTGATTACTAGAGGGTACAAGGTCTGCAGTCAGGGAGTGCATATGTAGTGGGGATCTGCGGCAGATAGACATAAAAGGACATAAGGCACACTAGGAGTTATAAACTATCAGTATAGGTCTCCATAACCATATATGTGAGTGTGGGCAGGGGAGGGGGGCCAGTCTCAACCAGAACTGATGTGGTTAGGAAGAAAGCTCCAGGGGCAGAAGCTGGAAATTAAGCATGGACCATGAGCTGGAACACAGAGAGGAGGACAACAGCACAGGTGGAAGAAAGACAGAGTTGGGAACTAGATTTCCCTGGATGTACTGGGCTGGACAGGAGCAGAGTCTTCATCTGGAGACTTAGGGGACCTGGGGATTGAGATGTACCTGTGTAATGGAGAAAAAAGAAAGCACAGGGACACTGATCATTCGCCACCTTGGTGACCAAACCACAGCTCCCATGAAAGCACAACTTCATGCAGAGGTCAAGAGAGGGAGTGAAGGAGCATGAGGGCCCATGGGTGAGGGGTTCAAGGGACTGAACTGTCCCCAGCACATGGCAGCCAGAGCTGCTTCATGGTGGAGGGAACTTCTTGGTTAGTATATGCACCCCACTCTTGGGAAGGGTTGGGTGGGTCTCCTGGCCCCTATCAAGTGCAAGATGAGTTGGAACACCTGTGCTGCTTATCTTCTGAGGCCTTTAGGATCAGAGTAGCAAATATTATTTTTTTAAAAGGGGGGGGTCCCCAAAATCGATGGTTGGCTTAACTACTTATCCTCTGACTGGCAGACCTCCAAGAAATATTTCTGGAAACAAAATCAAGGTGGGGCAGTCTTCAGAGCAGCAAGTCTAACTGGATCTTGCTTGGATGAGTCTGTGGGTTAAAGGGCAGCCTTATCACCTCAGCACATCTGTGGGGGGACTGAAGCCAGGGAACACCTGATCCGTGGGGTGGGCACAGAGAAGAGGTACAAGGTGGGAGGGAAGCAAGTGAAATGTTTAAATCTGAACAGCCAGGGAACTATAATTTGTGCTGATATTTTTTTTAAAAAAATTTAAATTTGTTTTAATTAGTTATACATGACAGTAGAATGCACTTTGATACATCATATGTAATAGAGTATGTTGTGTGCTGATATTTTAATTGCTTAATTTTTCTTATTTATTGTTTACAGTGTTCTTAGCCATAGAGTTTTCTAGAAGAGGAATGGGGAGAAAAGGGTAGGATTCAAAGAAGGCACTTCAATTCTATATTTTTATATAGGTAAAAGCATTTGGAAAATGCTTTCCACAAAATCAGCAGTCAGGTTTCATAAAACTGTACATAAAAGTAGTCCACAAAGCCCCATTTAACACATAATGTCCCTGAAGTGTAATTTCACTGGTAACAATTCAGCTGTGTCTGCCCTAGTCTAATAGGTCACTTCCTCAGGGAAATGTTTTCCACATTTACACTTCAGTTTAAATTCAACTTGATTTAAACTTAGCTCTCCCTGGAATAGGGGTTCCCTCTCAGGGCAGCCAGGCCTGTTCGGTGGGGCAGGGAGAAATGGCATAGAAGAAGTGAAGTTAGGCTGTGCCACGGAGGCAGGGCAGGGTGGGCACAGGTGGCCCAGCCAACTCTAGAAGGAGCCTCTTCACTGTCCTGGTGTCCTAATTTTCATAAAAGGCCCCAGGAGGAAGTAATTTGGAAATAAATCCCTACAAGCAAGGCTAGACTAGGTATAGATGACCAATCATATTGTAGATCTTAGAATAAGTTATTCTGAAAGGTGTGCTTTAAATTTATATGGAAAGAATTTTACAAAGCCGTGTTGGTGAGGAGAAGCAATGGCGGCGGGTCGGGCAGGGTAACAGGGCGTCTGCTTGCAGACTGGAAGTAAAGGACCAGGAATTGGAGGCCTGTGGGCGGCCATCTTTGTTCTCTGGGAACCACAGATCCCAGCAGAATGGATCAAAGGGCACCAGGGGAGAAAGCCTTAGAGTGAGTGCTGCACACACTCAGCTTGGCCATCATATTTGGATGTTAATTGTAAGGGGACGTGGTAGTCTTGGGGCTCTTGGTATGTATATGGGGCCTGGATGGCTGATGGGTACTAGGTTATCAGCTCCTCTCAGTTTGCCAAGGACTGTCCAGGCATTAGCACTGAAAGACCCTGATCCTGGGAAACCCCACAGTCCTGGGCAAGCTGGGATGGCTGGCCATTCTAACTCGCTTTCCAAGGGCTGGGGGTTCTACACTGCGTTTGAGGTCTGGACAGATCCTGCCCCACCTTGGCAATTGCCCTCCAATGAGAAGAAGACTTTCTCAAAACAAGGATGGAAGTTAGAAAATTGAAACTTGGTTGTTTCAATTTTCGTTCTCCAAATTCCCAAAGATCTTAGTAAAGCAGCAACTGATTTTCAGCTGAAAGGCTTGAACCTGGAAGACTAGAACATACAGATATATTTCTTTCCTAGCCTGACAAATAACTGCCTTACCAATGTTTTTTGACAAATCAGTTTCTAAAAATTGAATTTTGATGTAGATTATTTTTAAATTTTTCCTATTAAGCACTTGCATTTCTCCCTGTTTAGGAAATTATATGCTGAATATCTACATCTGCTGGAAAACTTTCTTGTGTGACACTCCTTGCTTGTTAACATATTTGCTGCCTCCTCTGAAATATATAACCCTTTTTGATTGCCTCATTCTGATCATTTCACATTAGTCATTTTGTTACAAAATAAAAACGAAGAAGAGAAAAGATATTATCTCTCCATATCACATAAGTGAAGATGGTCTGTATCAATCCCTGTCCAGATGTCTGGAATTAGGAAGCCCATGAGCTCAAAGGAGGTATTCCTTGCTACATAGTCATGAGTATGAATCAGTCTTTCTGTGGGAAGACTACAGTTTCAAGATTAGACTTTTCTGGCCCAAGGACCCTGAGACCCAGAGAGGGAAACTAACTTATACAAGGTCACACAGCAGTAAGTAGTTAAAGAAATAACCTGGCTCATGTTGAGAATAAACCCTCCGAATTTAGAGATGCCTAGCCCAGAACAAGCCAATCTGTGTTGGATAAAGGGAATAGAGAGCTGAGAAGGGTGGAGTCTGAGAGTTCGGCTGATTAAGAAGTAGAGTGTTCAGACCTTGACTGCACAGGGATGGCTCCTACCTTCTCATCGGTTCCTGAGGGCATGGTCAGCTCTCTTGGGAAAAACTAGGTCTCTCCACACACTAGCCAACAACAGTTCAGCCAGGCCACTGGTGACCTGCCTCTCCTAGGAGAGCACGTGGTCTCAGTCCGCAGGAGCATTCTCTGCAGGACTGCTGGGCTTCTGCACACCATTACATTGTCATCGCTCACCGGCTTCCCTCATAGTACTCCTGCCTCCACCTTCTGAGCCACTGGAATTACAGGTGTGTGCCACCGAGCCCAGCTGAAATGATCCTTTTACTAAATACACTGGTTTCCAGATAAATGTGAGGCTTTATTGAACTTCTTGAGTGTGGGAAGTTAATTCAGGAGGAAAATGGATATTCCCGTACAGCTTGAGGTTGGGTGAGTGAGTGCAGGACATCAGCCTCTGGAAAGGCTGTTTCCTCGCTCTCTCAGGAGGGGACAAGTAGCCCATCTGAGGTGACAGCTGCTCTGCAGATGCGCACCCTCTGGGTGCCTAAGAAATCTGCTGTGAGGGAAGACAGAGAGCCGTGGCTAAGCTGTGGCTTTCTCTTAGTCACCCCCCTGACTTTAGAAAAAGGGTGAGGAACTTTATTGAAAGATGAGAAACAGAGACACAGTTGCACACTTTGAGGATTTCTTGACCTAAATCCTATGCTTAGTAGAATTTTCATAGCACAAAGAAACTAGAGCTCAATTTCTGATCCTTCTCAGCAGCAATTCTGTCCTCTCCCAAGTCTCTTCTTTTCGAGGCCTGAGTGGACAGCAGGGACCAGCACCCCTCTGGACTCCACTGTGCTGTCAGAAACTTGTGCTGGGGCCAGCCCAAGTGTCTCTCAGGATCTCCTGAGTCTCAAAATATCGACCGAGCTAAATGGAACTGGAGATCTTCTTGCCTAACCCCCTCCGAATACACAGAAGGAAACTGAAGTCCAGGGAGGTTAAGTGGTGTGCCCAAGGTCAATAGAATGCTTTTTTTTTTCTTGTGCATCAGGACCCGTGGGATCTGTAGTAACTATTCTCTTGACCAATTAAAATCCTATCACTGGCATTGTTTTACAAGAAACAGCCCCACTGGGGCCAGTCAGCAATAAGTCTTTGGAGCTGTCTCAGCCTGCAGTTGCTTTATATAAACTATCCCTTTTATGGGAGTTGAAGCACAGTATGAAAAGGGTTTTTGTTTCATGTTGACCTTGTTTAGTCACATTAACGCACACACCAGCTTCAGGCCCCATTCCATTCTCCGAACATCTTCTGACACGCTGATAGTGCTGAGCAGAGCAAGGTTGGGCTCAGTCCTCCAGCAAGACCTCCGCGCTCACTCCAGAGGCCTCTGGTCCAGGGAGCAGCTGCTTCTCCCAGGCTGGGCTCTTCTCCCCGGAGGCCCAGCACTGCCCTGCTGGAACCAGGAGCACCGCCTGAGTCCAGACTGTGTCTATTTTCCAGAAAACGGGCAATGCTGTGAGAGCCATTGGAAGACTGTCCTCTATGGCAATGATCTCAGGGCTCAGTGGCAGGAAATCCTCAACAGGATCACCAACCAGCCCGCTCAATGCAGAAAAACTAGAATCTGAAGGTAAGAAACCTGGTAAAATTCAGGAAGATTTTTCTCCAGCCAGTTGGTAAGAAAGAAAGGGTTGGGGGTAGAGGAGCATTTTGAAGATTTGGGGTTTGACTTCTTTTTTTTTTTAACGTACCCTACAAGGATAAATTCAAGAGTACTTTTGGGTTTCCCTGACAACAATTACTAAATCTAGTAAGTAGTCTTTAATTGTTTTAACCATGTGTTTAATCATTTTCAGAAGGAAGTTATTCTGTCTGCTAGAACTAGATGACCTCCACTATTCTTTCCCTGTATTTTGCATAAGAATTAACAAAGGCTTTGTTAAAAACTTCCTTTTTTATTACAAAAGTGAGACTTGTGTATTGATGGGCAATGACAAAATAAATCACATACAGTTATATAAATTTTTTAATATCCTTCATTTTCCATAGTCCTTGTGGTTTTGTTTGGAACAAAATTTAACTTGTATAGTGTATATTCTCTGCCATTGTTTATGCTGCAAAGCATGTTAGGCTGAGCAGTCTTTGGTCAGCAGGCCCTCCTGGAAACAGGGAGGGTTAGCTCCTGTCCACCCATCTTTGGGGCGCTGCCCAACCCATCTCCTCAGTCAAGGCCTCGGCCTCTTCCTGCTTTGGGTACATGCAAGGCTGGCAGTTATCTTCCTGAACTGCCTCTTTTGGTCAGAGACACCCCTTGATTGGCACTGCCTAATGCTTTTGATATCCACAGGTGAGAAGCTGAGTCTAGATCCCTTTTGTGCACAGAGGCAGAATAACTGGCAAGGATGATGCTGGCTGCTCTGCGACTTCCTTGCAGCCAGGGACAGTCTGTTGCTTGTGGGCCTGGTCCCTCCTAAGACACTCCTGCCACTCCCCACATGTCCCAGACATAGCCTGAAGGGGAATAGACACAGAAGCCCCTCAAAGCTCCATCTTTTCCCCTGGACCTATCCCATAATACCCATCCATGGCCATACAACATGAAGTCCCTGTAAGTGTGGAGTACAAAACTCAGGCAAGTTGACAATGCCTCAAGGACCTGGTTCCTCCCTCCCAAGGAGCAGGTGAGCGTCCTGCTGCAATAGGAGGGTGAGGAGCCTGAGATAGGAAGGCTGGAGAGGCCCTGTCCTTTTCAGATGCCCTCAACCCAGCCTGACACAGCACGAAATACAGCCAAAACCCCTTTTTGAAGATGACTTCCTCTTTCAATGTATCACCATCAGCGCGGGGAGAGGCTGAACATTTCCCTGTTTTGGGTACAGTTCTCTCTGCTGCCAGAAACCATTTGGCAGAAGGCCAGCCATCCCCAGGAGTGGTTATGATTCACTTCGCAAAGCTGCATTATTTGCTAAATTCTTGTAACTTTTTTTTTTAAGTCAGCCTTTTTCAATAGGGGAGAGGAGAGAACAGGGAATGAAGAAATGACCAGCTTTTCTTCCTGTCTTCTAGAAGATGTCTCCCAGGCTTTCCTGGAGGCCGTTGCTGAGGAGAAACCCCACGTAAAACCCTATTTCTCTAAGACCATTCGTGATCTCGAAGTTGTGGAGGGAAGTGCTGCTAGATTTGACTGCAAGATTGAAGGTAAGCTGAGTCTGTGCCTCTCCTCACACACCCAGGGAGCTGCTCAGGAGCAGTCTGCATAACATGGCAGGCCTGTGCTGGAGCAGTGGGAACAGCCAGACTCTGAGGGACACTGGGTCAGGAGGAGCCGGTTCTAAAGAGCCACTCCCTCCACCCTGCCTCCTGAAGGTTAGTTTCCTTCAGTGACTTTCCCACAGGCCTAGCTGGCATTTCACCTACTTGCCTACTTTACTAGCCCTAAGGTTCACAGCGGCTTATCGTGGGCCTTCCTGGCTAAGTAACGTGCAAAATTAAGTGAGCTTTGTGAACTGCTGAGAAGCATGTGAATTGTCCTCAGAGGCACTCAAAGGGAGCTTGGCACAAAGGAAAGAAGACTGGATTTGGCTTATCAACAGACTTTGTGAGTGTGGATGGTGATCTAATGCTCAGTTCAGGCCCCTCATCTATAAAATGACATCTAACCCACAGAGTGACCCTGGAGTTCTGTGAGGCCACAAATATGAAAAGGGAAATCTTTTAAATCTTTAAAAGAGGTCATGAAGTAGGGCCAGGTGTGGTCATGCACACCTGTAATCCCAGCAATTTGGGAGGCTGAGACAGGAGGATCACAAATCTGAAGCCAGCCTCAGCAATTTAGTGAGGCCCTAAACAAGTTAGGGAGACCCTGTCTCAAAAATAAAAAATAAAAAGGGCTGGGGATGGAGTTTATTGGTAATGCGTCCCTGAGTTTAATCCCCAGTACCAAGGAAAGAAGGAAGGATATTGTTGCCATTGCACATGGTGGATTATACATGTAAACCCAGTTACTTAAGGGGGCTGAGGCAGGAAGATCACAAGTTCAAGGCCAACCTCAGCAACTTAGCAAGACCTTGTTTCCAAAAAAAAAAGGTCTGGGGATATAGCAAAGTGATAAAGCACCCCTGGGTTCAATCCTCCATATCAAAAAAGAAAAGAGATCATGAAGTAAAGGGGAAAGTAGTGGTTTGGTAAGCTCAGAGGGAGAGCATGCAATGGGAGTTGAAACTGAGGAAAAGTTAGGACCAGGGACCTTAAGGGATCTTGGCATAGCATCTGAGAATTTAGCAAAGTTGATGACACAAAGCCAGTTTCCACAGGTTGCAACATTCTAGAAAGATAAGGAGCAGGATAAGACAGGCCTCTTTGCTTCAAGTCTGTGACTTTCATTTGCCAAACAGAGTAAAGGGTATTTTTCCCATTTTGTTCTGACCAAGTAAAGCATAAAAGTTCATTGAGCAACTTCCCAAGGTCACACGGCGCAGCATGGCCATCAGAACAAACCCTACCTCCCATTCTGTGGGACTTTCCAGCACTGAGGCCATAATGCCTTTGAGTCAAATAACCCAGCCTTAGGAAGGGAAGAACACATTTTCTCCTCACCTTTATGTTATCGAGATGCCTTATGAATGTTTTGTCTACCACGATTTTTCTCTTTTTTTTGTCTGATTAAAAAGAAAAAGTGGCTGTGCTGCCTTTGATAACGTGGAAGTTCTCAGAGGGGCTTCTGCTCAAAGCTCAGAACCGCTGCCTGTAGCTTTCACCCCCACCACTGTTCTTGGGTCTTCTGAGTTCTTTCCTTTTTAATTTCTAAAGGAATTATTATAACATAGTGATTATTATCTTTTGTATATAAGCTCTTTTTAAAATTTTTTTTAGTTGTAGATGGACACAGCACCTTTATTTTATTTATTTATCTTTTTAATGTGGTGCTGAGGATCAAACCCAGTACCTCATGCATGCTAGGCAAGTGCTCCACCACTGAGCCACAACCCCAGCCCCTGTATGTAATCTCTTTGAGATTATATCCTTATATTTGCCTAACTCCTGACTGGCACTTTGATGAGAAATTAAATTATATGGATGTTGTTTTTTGTTTGTTTGTTTTTTTAAGGAAGTTGTGTATGGACCTTTATTTATTTATATGTGGTGCTGAAAATCAAACCTAGTGCCTCACACATGCTAGGCAAGCATTCTATAACTGAGCTACAGCCCCAGCCCTGGATGTTGTTTTGATTTAAAAAATATATACATACATAAAATTATACCTGAAAAGAACGTTAGAATTCTTAAGTTCTTTTTCTTTTTTTTTTTTAACCAGGGATTGAACTCCAGGACACCAACCACTGAGCCCCATCCCCAGCCCTTTTTTATATTTTATTTAGATACAGGATCTCCCTGAGTTGCTTAGGGCCTCACTGAGTTGCTGAAGCTGACTTTGAACTCAAGAGCCTCCTGCCTCAGTCACCCAAGCTGCTGGGATTACAGGCATGTGCCACCATGCCCAGCAATTCTTAAATTCTTGTGTATAATTTTTATTCTGGCTGGGACTAAAATTTTTTTCTTCTAGAAACACTTCTCCAAAATAAATAAATAAAATTTTTAAAAATATCCAAATTTTAAGAGCAAGACAGATGGAATATTATACATATATATGTACATATATGCAATGTTGATGATATGCATATATATATTTATATACAGACTCCACTTTAAAATATTTATTTATATTATGTGTGTGTATTGTTTTGTACCAAGTATTGAACCCAGGGGTGCTCTACCACTGAGCTACATCCCCAACCCTTTTTAAAATTTTTTATTTTAAGACAGGATCTCACTAATTTACCTAAGCTGGCCTCAAACTTGTGATCCTCCTGCCTCATGTACACCCAAGTAGCTGGGATTTACAGGTGCACACCACTGTTCCTGGCTTATTTTATTTATTTTTAATATTGAATTTTACAGAAACATGACTAATATGATGTGAGACCAACCAGTGAATTCATTTCCAATTATCTTCAGGCAGATTACCTGCTTTGAATCAGACTCAGACAAATATGCTGTTTTCTTCTTAGCAATATTATCATTTCCAATCATGTTTTTTATAGATCTTATCTGCTTTGTTGAGTTATACTTTATGCACCATAAAATTCACCCATTTTAAGTGTATAACTCAATTATTTTTAGTAAACTTATCATCACTCAACCACTAGCACAATTCAATTTTAGAATATTCCCAGCACCCCAAAAAGATCCCTTGTGCTCATTTATTCTGATTATTTTTAATTTAAAAGTTAAGCTTTTATTCAAGAAAAGAAAATTTATTTTCATCCAAAAGACATTCAGTCCTAAGTGTGCAGTCAGTGTTAGAGCGATGTTCCAGGAGTACTCTCTGTCTAAAGGGGAGCTGGTGAGGGTCCAGCATGGGTAGGAAATGGTTACCCTTAAAATTACCCTATTTGGGTTGTCAGATCATAGTATTCATAACACAAGCCCATGTGCTAATAGAGATATCGAAACAGATACAAAAAGCCAGCATCAGAGTTTTTCCCTTGACCCCTTTATGTGTACATATTTATATACAGACTCCACTTTAAAATATTTATTTATATTGTTTCTAGATCTCAATAGAGATCGCTTAGGAGTCGCTTATATGAATTGATAAGAGACTTTGAATAGCAGACTCTGCAACTTGTGTTCTCTCCCTGTGATGCAGGATATCCAGACCCTGAGGTCGTCTGGTTCAAAGATGACCAGTCAATCAGGGAGTCCCGCCACTTCCAGATAGACTACGATGAGGATGGGAACTGCTCTCTAATTATCAGCGACGTCTGTGGGGATGACGATGCCAAGTACACCTGCAAGGCTGTCAACAGTCTTGGAGAAGCCACCTGCACAGCAGAGCTCATCGTGGAAACCATGGAGGAGGGAGAAGGGGAAGGAGAAGAGGAGGAAGAGGAAGAGTGAAACACAGCCAGAGAACAGGGGGTTCTAAGTCATTTTTAAAAGGACTGTTTCTCTAAAGCTCAAAAAACTCTGAGATAGTAAAAGCACCTAGTGTGATAGATTTTCTAGTTAGGCCATTTGGGGATTGATTCATCAGCGATAGCAGTTGATACCTAGCAGCATTATTGATGGGCATTAATTTGACTTAGCTGGCACCTTAAGATACTAGTGCAGCTAGATTTCATTTAAGGAAATCACCAGCAACTTGCCTGACCAGTTGATTTTGAGAGAAGGTAACCAAAAGAAATTTTTACCTGGACAGAATCATAAATTCCCCAGCTGAACACACTCATGAAAATATAGGCCATAAGGGCTTTGGGACCAGATGCCCAAAGTTTAGCCTGGAGGGCACCTGGAAATGGAAGGCCTCGCCCCAGCCCCTGACTCGAGAACCAGGTCTTTTCCGGACCGCAGCATTTCACTCTGAAAGCAGTTGAGCCATTTTAACCTACAAGGCACACTATTCTAAAGTATGCCGTAGACCTTAGGACTTCCCGTTTCCCTCCCTTATTCAACCTGCCCATTTTTCTGAACCTAAATTTGTCATGAATTTCAGCACTAAGGACATATTAATTATGTTTCTTAGATTCTGAAGACAGGTCCCAGGCTCATGGATGACTCTGGCTCCCTTAGGAAAATAAAATCTCCTTTTCTTCTAGAATCAGTAGGAAATCTAAACTTAACCCATTACACAAATGTCTAGCAACTTCTGACATTTGGACAAGAACCCGTGGAAAAAACAGTTCTTGCTAATGTGCTTTTCTTCTTCAACCAAGATTCAAATTTGTGTTCTTACAGGGTATCCAGCCTGCATGCATGGTAAAGATGTTTGTGTCTGAATGTAGGAAAAACCAGTTTGCTGAAATTTGTCAATTATTTATTGGGCACTATGAAACCAATTTCACGGATGAACAGCTATAGAATTCTACGTACTTTGAAATCTTCTGCAAGATGGTCTTGAGTTTAATAACCTTCATCCTCAATACTCTCCAAAGAGCTTGGCCTACCTTTTGGATCCACTATATTTTTCTTCTCAAACATGCATCAGTCACCCTGGCCCCCAGCCTTGAAGAAATATATTCTTAGACCTGATAAATGCACTCAGACTCGCATCTTTTGAAATTTTTAACTTTCTTTCACTACCTTGGCACTTAAATTTTTTTCTTTATAAAACTTTCTGAGGGTCATAAACAAAGACCATAAACTGATGCTATACCCTAGTGCATTTCCTCTATGTGTGTGTGTAACATTCCAAATACTCTTTTCTTTGCCACTGTTTATAAAGTGCAGCAATCTAATATTTCAAGGGACTTCTTAATAGTTTTTAAGAACCAATTTTAAACTACTTCTGCGCAGTCCTCCACAATATCAGCATTAGGATTTTGATATTTAGTCTTATGTTTTCTTCTATTTTAGCTGCTTTTTGCTGCTAGTTTCAAATTGCCAGTATTTTTTTTTTTTTTGCTTTTTGAAGTTACAATTTTTTTCATTATAACCACAGTATTGCCACAGTTTATTATAATAAAGGGGTTTTAATTTGATTTAGAGCATTCAAAGCGTTTTTCATCACTTTGTGTTTGGACTGTAATCTGTGTGTGTGTGTGTGTGTGTGTGTGTGTGTGTTGTGTGTGTGCATGGGTGGTATATATGCGTGTTTTCAGGTAAATGCCTTCTTGGGATTGTGCTAATGTTCTCTTGGTTTATGTGCCATCAGAATGGTAAATGAGAACACTACAACTGTAGTTAGACCACAGTTTTTAAATAAAGGATATCACAGTGCATGCTGTTTGTTCAATCTTTGCAAACTTCTCTCTATCTCCCTTTTTTAAATTTTTTTTTATGCTACCAATTGTAGAGATCACAAGTAACATCTTGGTAACTAAAGCCGAACACTATTCCAAATACATGTGAAGAACTGACTTGTAGCATTGTGTTTTACTAAGGAACAGAAGACGTAGGCAGTTCTTGTTTATACAGGTGACCTAATTTAGTTCAAAACTCTTCTCCAGCATCAGTTTAGTGCCATTATATTCTTGAAGGATATTTTATCTAGTATCAGCTCCTCATAATGCTAAAATCTGTGTGACATTTTTTACATGTGACAAAATCATCAACATCACTGACTTTATTTACCAGGGCTTGGTTTGAGTTGGTGTCATTGGTACAGTTCATTATTGGCAAACGAGTCTTTTTCTATGTCTTGATAATGAAGCATTTGCTCAGAAAATTGTCAGTCCTGCTTATTAGGAAGTCTGTTTTCAGATATCAGCTAATGATTCCCCCATGTCTTGGAATGTTCAAGTAATACTGTGCATATTCTAGAAGGAATTCAAGACATGCTGTTAAATGTTGGACTGGATAATTCTGTGGTTCTGTGGTCCAGTCTGGAGAGAAGTGACTCATTGTCCAGTTAATATTGAAATGTTTTAATTGTTTAAAGCAGCCATAATCTATAAATTTTCCTGGTGAGAAATTTATCAAAAACAAGGACTGTTTTTATTTCTTGGTAGCAAAAAATGTATGACATATATTCTGCACCAGGAAAAATAACTAATATACTTTCTTCCATTCATTTTCATCCCGTTAGTAAAATCCATTGATTATTCCTTACATTGCAGATCTTCACATTAGAAGATATGTCTGTGCATAACTAGAAAGACATGCTGACTCTTGTCAGCTGTCACATTATATGAAGACTCTTTTTACCAAAATGTTTGAAATTTGCACTTTGCTTCCTGTCTTGCTGCATTTGATGAATCTGTGCTAATGAGTTTGAAGGAGGTGATGGAAATTCAATTTTGAAGAAACACACTTTTTCAGTTTTCAAGAAAACACAAGCAGTACTGCTGTCCTTATCCCCTGAGTCTCTGTGTCTTCAGGGTGAACAGCTACTGTCTGGGGGCAGTGGTTTCTGAGGCTTTCTGCCATTCTGGCCTTCTGGGTAGGTCCAGCTGCATGAAGAGTCAGGTAGTGAGCTGGAACAGAGTGCTAGGTGTCCTCTGGCCCCCAGCACTTAGGTGCTGTGCAAGACTCTCCATAACAACTGGCCAAATGTAGGATGATGGCTGCTCTGTCCACCTGGGTCCCCCACCGACCCAGAAGGGCTCATAACACAGCAAGAAATAGACCGCAGTTCTTACAAACCACCAAAGGTTTTAGGGTACTTTTTGGCTATAGCATAACCCAGACTCCTGAATCAAGATCATCACCATATTCTAGATCTGTGAGGATCAATGTCCTCAAGCAACTAATCATGAGTGGTTACTTCAATTTAAATTAAATTAAATTACAAGTTCAATTTCTGCCAGGCCTGGTGGCACACACCTATAATTCTAGCTTCTTGGGAGGCTGAGGCAGGAGGTTCACAAGTTCAAGGACATCCTTAGCAACTTAAAAAGATCCTGTCCCCAAATAAAAAGGGCTTGGTGTGTTGCTTAGTGATAGAGCATTTGCTAGCATATGCCAGGGCTGGGGTTCAATCCCCAGTTCCGCCCCCGCCACACACACACACAAAGTTCAATTCCTCAATTTCATGAACCACATTCCAAGTGCTTAATAGTCACATCTGACTACTGGCCACTGTAGTATACAGCTTAGATTAGAACTTTCTCCAAAGCTCTATTTGCAGTGTTATAAATGGACAATTAAAAGTTCTATCAGCTGGAGCTGGTGTTGTGACTCAGTGGTAGAGCACTTGCCTTGCACTTGTGAGGCACCAGATTCAATCCTCAGCACCACATAAAAATAAATAAATAAAATAAAGGTATTGTGTTTATTTTTTAAATAAAGAAGAAAGAAAAAAAGTTTTAAAAAAAAGTTCTATCAGCAATGTTCAAAGTTGTTGAGGTTGGCCTTGAACTTGTAAACTTTCTGCCTTAGCCTCCTGAGTGGCTGGGATTACAGGCATGTGCCACCACACCCAGCTTCAGTTATTTTTCTTAATTCATTTTTCAAATTAATATGTAATTTTTCATTTTTAATATAAAGTACCACATCTATGCTTCTCACCTCAAAATCTAAATATTCCTGCAATATTGCTGTCATTCACAAGCAACTACAGACTACTTGTGGTATCAGACCACCAGCAAGGCTAAAATTTTTCAATATCTTTGGAATTTGGAGCTACTTGAGGTATTGGTGCATCCAAAGAGGACCTATGAGACACCTCTTCTACAGAGCCAAGAGAAAGTCAGGGTTACTGGGCAGGATTTCCACAACAGTGATCCAAAAGGAAAGGGGAGGGGCCATCCTGACAGTCTTTTAACCACAGCTGCCTTTGTCTAGGAGCCTTTCCCATTAGAATAGGAGACATCCAGGAGGTTTATGGTGCTTGGGGTCAATTTCTAACCGCGGATGCAGCCCTGTAATCCTAGCTACTGAGGAGGCCAAATCAGGAAGATCACAAGTTCAAGGCCACCCTGGGCAACTAAATGAAACCCTGTCTCAAAATAAAAAAAAATAAAAATAAAGAGCTGGGATACAACACCCTAGGATTCAATCCCCAGTGCTGAAAGAATAAATTTCTAACTGATGGTTTGAAATTTTAACCCAGAGGCCTTGTCTGTGAGCCAAATGCTCTCACACTACAGGAAGGACTTCAGGTCAAAGATTGTAGCCCCACGAATCTCTATTTGACTCCTGTTACAAATTTTCACAAGACATTATTTGACTCTCTTGGACTAGATTTCTCCTTAGCTGGAGATAACTAAGGAAGAAGGAAGTTACAAATTAACCTAAGTCAATTTGGTCATTCACATTTATTGACATCTTTTAGGCAGACATCAGTAGCCTCTAGTAGTTAAGAGCTAGGTTGAGCTATGAGACCTTCTTCCACAAACTTGCCCCAGGGAGTATGTTACAGTGAAAAATATCCTCAGACCAAATTTGTCAAAGATTTGTTAGCAAATAACCATACAACCAATTCTGCAAGGTCCATGAAGTCCCAGATCAGTCTCTAGAAAGCACTGAAGGCAGATGCTGCAGTAGTCTGGGGTAGGATCTAGCTAACCTGGTTAATTAGCCAAGTGGAACCAGTACCTCTTGAAACTATCCTTAGGACTAACTTTTTTGATTTAACCTGTTTTATTCCCATCTGTAAAATACCTTATACCTCTTATTATAGTTAGCGTGGCTTGTATCTCAGCTTCTTCATCTGTAACATCAGAGCGATAGAGGTTCCTTATCTGTAGGTTGATACAGAGATGAACTGAGCTCATCACAGCACCTGAGTCTATGGTAAGCCCCTCTTCTGGCATTCAGAGATGCTCACTTGTCAGAAACAGACTCTACCCTCAAGGAACTAACTATACTCCCAAAGAATAAATATGTGAAAAAAATTGTACACTATGAAAGAGCAGAAGAATTAAGTTCTACCCATCAAAAAGAAAAAAAGGATCTTTGAAAGTACTGATGGATTTGTACAAGTAGTAATTGCTGTAAGTTTAGGAAATGCAACATCTGCCCCCTTATTCTAGGGAAAAGTTTTAATTCCCAGTCCTGACACATTCCTTCTTCACAAAGGAGAAGAGCTCATCTGACCTAATTAATCTTATTTTCCAATCAATAGGAAATTTATCATCTTAATTTTAAGATTAGCTTTAATTGCATTTAACCTTTGTGCCAAAGAGTTTCCCAAGTCTTAACTGATATTTGCAAAAGCTAATTCACATTGACTCTTTCATAATAGTATATTAACCCCAGAACAAAAGGGCTCTGTGAGGCAGTCCTAGGAAGAGACTGAGAGGAGATCTTTTTCAAATTGCCTAGTTAGGTCAAAACTGAGACTCCTATTTTCTGGGGAACAAGGAGATCAAAGGTTTAGGAAACAGAAAGCCATAGCACAGAGATGCCCAAACATGAGCTACTAAAGATAAGCAGGATTCTATATTCCTTGAAACCTCCATCAAATTGAGAGTAATTTTTTAAAGAGCTATAAACCTTTCAGATGTGAAGACAAACATGGGAAATGACAGATGAAAAGCATCAGAATTTTAGAAGATAGAAAGCAAAGAGCAGGAAACTGATTCAGAGCAGAGAAGCTACAACTAACTTCCTTCAGAGGAGGAAACGAAAAGGAAGGGGCATTAGATCTGTCCTGAAGAATTTGCAAAAAGCTAGGCTGGAGGAACAAGTGCCTGTGAAAGGGAGATTCAGGGGCAAGATAGCAACTCAAAGATGCAAACCAAGGTCTCCAAAGTCAGAGTCAAAAGTCTGATGAGGAGGTGAAGGCAGAGGAAGGGATTCCTAGGAGTTAGGACAGACAAGGGCTAGAACCCAGGAGGACATTCTGAACATATCACAAGTACCTGTGTCACAGGGCTGAAAAGAATCTGGACCTAGAAAGGCATCTGCTTGCTCAGGGCATTTTAGACATATTCTCATCTTTAAGATTTAAGTTGGTTGTCCAAGAGGTCAAATCACTTAGATGTCCAATAACATACCCTTGATGAATGTCATGCTTAGTAATTTAAAGAAGCTCAGGCTGGGCATGGTAGTGAATGCCTATAATCTCAGAGACTCAGGAGGCTAAGGCAGGAGGATTATAAATTCAAGGCCAGCCTCAGCACTTAAGCAAGGACCTAAGCAACTTTGCAAGACCCTATCTCAAGTTAAAAATGGTTGGGGATATGGCTGAGTAGTTAAGCAACCCTGGGTTCAGTCTCCTGTACCAAAATAAAATAAAATAGCTCAGTTAACTAATCCCCATTTAATCCAACTTGCCTGACTTAACCACAATTTACATTCCCTCTGTAAAATAAATTAACTGATGGCCACATACTTCTGTTACACTGAGTTACATATTTACAGAGTCAATGGTTTTCTCCTTAAACTTCTGTATGCCAATTGTACATGTCCTTGTAGTTACATAATTTAATTATTTCATAACACAACAAAGATTGAGTGCTGAAGAGAAGAGTAGTTTGTTTCTATGAAAGCTAAATTGAGACTACTGGTCACGCCTGGCATACTGAACACCTGCATTGTGTCTGTCTCTCCCAAAACCTTACTCAAATGAAAGTCAAGGAACAGAAGGGAACAAACCTACAAGGGCACAGAAAGAGAGAGAGAAGACACAGTTGTTAAATAAAAATTACAGGAGGCCATTGTTCTGGACTAACCTCCCTCACTAAGCTCCAAAAGACCAAGCTAAAAATAAAAATGGAGCCACACACACTAGTGTTCCATGCCACCAAGCTGGAACTAAGCTCGTTGTCTAACCTGAGAAATCAGAGATAGCAGTCAACTTTCCCAAACAGGCCACTGTCAATTGGAATGATAGTGACGTTCTTCTCCCTTAATCCTTTTGCCAAAAACAAAACCCGGAGTTATTTTTCTAGCGTTCTGTCCCTGTCCCTGCTGCCCTAAGGGAAAGTAACTTTGAAATAACCAATCCACTGTTTGTTTTGCTTCTGCTTTCTTCAGCCCTTTTCTGTCTATAAAATCAACTTCCTAGTCTCAGCTCATTAGAACATTTATTCTATTTTATGGTAGGAAGTGTTATCCAATTTTTAGAATCAAAAGTAAAGCTAACTGAAATCTGTAAACTAAATTGTTGTAATGGTGTCCTTTGACACAGTAGACTTGAGTTGTTGACAGAATTTTGGGATAGATTAGTTGGGAATTAATTTTAAGTTTCAACACTCTGCAAATATCCATATGGAAGAATGCTGCAAATGCAAGGTAATTCCTACCGCAGCATTAGCCAAAGTTAATGGAACTAGACATCTCCCCGTCTCCTCCTCCAACTCACATGGCCAGATGGCAGTCCCATCCCCAAACCTGCAGAGAGGGGATCTGGAGAGGTCATGGACAAATCTGAGGAGGGAAGGGAAACAGGGATCCAGGGAAAAGCCACACACTGAGCCTCAAAACCCCAGCACTCTCCCACTGATTGCTGCCAGAATGCTAGCCTCAGAATTCGTAGAGTCAACTGGGCATAGTGGTGCATGCCTATAATCCCAGTGGCTGGGGAGGCTGAGGCAGGAGGATGGCAGATTCAAAGCCAACCTCAGCAACCTGGTGAGGCCCTAAGGAACTTAGTGAGACCCTGTCTCTAAATAAAAATTTTTTAAAAGGGTGGGGGCAGGGGTGGCTAGGGATGTGGCTCAGTGATTAAGCACCTCTGAGTTCAATCCCAGTACCAAAAAAAAAAAAATTTTTTTTTGTAGGGCTCAGTAAAAAATGAAAATATGGGGTCCCTTGTTTTAAAAGTATCAAGAATTTTGAGACAATGACAGCAGAGTATTGAACAAAGTATGAGGTCCTTCTAAGTGTGGGTCCCTGAGTCCTGCCCAGGATGCTCCCCTAAAGTCAGCCCTACTGCAGGTTATTCCTGAACTAGCGAGGGACTTCTCTTGGAAAACTGGACAATTCTAAGAAATGAGCCACATACATTATGGTGTGGTAATTTCTCAGTAAAATAGTCAAATTGCCCATGTGGGTATTTTATGCATTTGAGGTTGATTGTTAGGCACAAAGAGATTATTCAGAGACCATTCTACTTCTTTTTTTTTTTTTTAATTGTTTTAGTTGTAGATGGACACAGCATCTTTATTTTATTTATGTATGAGGTGCTGAGGATTGAACGCAGTGCCCCCACATTCGAGGCAAGCTCTCTACCACTGAGCCACAAGCCCAGCCCATTCTGCTTCTTTTTAATTAATATTTAAAACCTAGTTTTTCCTTAAAAATTTAAATTTAGTTTGCCAATATGATTTGGTAGTTTTATAAATCTATCAAACTCTACTACTTACTTTTAAGGAGGCTTTTAGATCTAATTTGTGCTCTTAAACATTTTACAGCTGCATTCATAAGTGTAATTAACACATTTATTTTCATTTTAAATTCACTAGTCTTATTAAAAAAAAAAAAAAAA